>JAOXYL010000086.1:16561906-16581762 GCA_028564955.1 Terapon puta | reverse complement strand
GGACAAGAGCAGGCCACACAGCACAGGCTAGAGTTGAACAGTGCCTCTGTATAGTTTACTACCTATACTTCTTAAAATGTACACACCCCCCTCAGCAGCAATAAGTTAATAATCTCCATGTCCATGCTGTTAAAACTAACATGTTACCGGCCGGAAAGGGAGAAAAGCAAGAGAAAGAAAGGAGGATGAATGAAGATGTGTTTTCAAAGTATGAAATCAGCAAACGGGGGAGCTCGCCCGTGTGATGAGTAGAAGACGAAATGGGTTTGATGGGTAAGATATTGATAGGAGAAATATAATCCAAGCAGCAGGTCCACTAGACAGGCTGAGGGGACTGAGGGGGCCACGGCTTTCTCCCCGACACATTTATCTGTCTGGAGCCTACCTTAGAGCTCCTGTGTGTTTCATGACATTTACTGGAAAAGTACATTAGGTAGAGAATGAGAGGGACAGCATTAAGGGGCCCACCCACAGGACTGTTTTCATGTTACCCTCTTTTTGTAAAAGAAAGCAAGAGGCTGAGGTGGTGGCCAGGCAGCTGCATTCACAGACAGAAGACACCTTTGCTCCGTGGGACATCCGGAGGGTAGATAAGGGGGCCACAGAATTGAGGGGTTGAGGGGTTACCACTGGGCGCCATTATGGTATATAAATCTTGTAACTGGGAAGGGTGATTAGCTTGGCTACATTAGCATACGGCGGCGGCAAAAACTTTGGTTTCCTGGGCACAGTGTAGGGCAAAAAGATGTTTTTCCGCACCCATGTAGAGGATCAAAGCTTGAGGGGCCCCCTTTTGAAGGCCCTGAAACCAGTGTGCAAGAACCAAGGGGGGTGGGGGGCGCCCCATCTCATAGACATAAAAAGGGTGGGTGGATGGGGAGGGCACTTGTCCCACTTACATCAGTTATGGCACATTTTCATACAGCATCTATCGACGACTAACTCAATTTTTGATAAAAACAAATCTTAGGGCCCCCGTTCTCCCTGAAACAAGTGTGGGAAAGTTTCAAGCTTAAGGACATTGTCATTAAATGTGAAAGACCCCTCCCCATCAACTATTTCTAGGCCCCTTTGAGACAAAAAAAAAAAACCTGATGGGGACCGAGTGAACAATAAATCTGTTTTTATACATTGTGTGGTAGCCGAGAATTAGGTTGATGAGTGGGGTGTGGGGGGGGGCAAACTGGAAAAGCCTTTTCAATGCAAATAGATTCTCATAGGATATGGAAAATCTTTGATTTTTTAACAGAGCAAACTATTCCTCACAGCACATCATACAAACAAGGCCAGGCCATAATGATCATTCATAACATCCTCAATGACCTTGTTGAACACGTCAGACCATGCAGATTTTTTTCCTTTTTGTCGATCTATGACAAACTATAGCCACGGAGAGAGAATCCCTCTGTCCTCCGAACGCTGGGCAGGGTTGGTAGATAGGCCTCTGGAGCCTTTTAAGACCAACAGAATGGAAAAGCCATTAATCGGAGAGAACCACAAACAGTGACGTCAAGAAGAGAACAGAGGGACATTTTCAGGAAGAGACAGATCATGACCCTCGGGTATTTTAAGTCATTAAGGGAGCACCGAGCAGTTTCAGCGGCATAAGAACAAATTAGTCATAACACATCAAAGACACCTGGAACGCGAACAAGTGACAGTGAAAGCGCTCTGACGTTTGACAACTTTGTATAACAGATGTCTACTTATTGCTGCTGAGTCTTAAAATCCTCCCTCAAGTAATGGCGGCAAAATGTGTGCTATTGATTTTTTTTTTCTTAAATCGCGAATGTCCTTTCCATAACATTTCACAGGTGCTTCAGACGCCGCCAGTTTTACAGTCAGGTGAAACTCTACATGTGTGCAACTGCTACACTACGTCCTCTGAGGTCAGGAAGACATTTTCAGTGTCTCGTATCCAGATGGGCCGTGTCCGGTTGAGACAGATTCCAGTTCACACCTGGCACTAGAATGCGTCTCAAATGCATCAGCGTGAGCACTCCGGAGCAGATTTTCCTTTTATCTATGGGAAGCTGTGACGATTACTAAACAGAAACACACAACAAAAATTCACACTTCTGCATTTGGCGTTTACACTTCAGTAAGCTCAACTTAACTGAATCCAACTGTAATCCCAAGAAATTGAGTTCATCGCTGTAGTCATGGAGACATATGAACTCCCACCATACTGGGTCATTAAGTGCATCTCTGACCACCTCAAAAAGTTTGTGTTCCAGGTTTGGTGTACACAGGAGTGTGAAGTGTGAGACCTTGGTGGTATTGAATATTTGTGGTTAAACGTAAATAAAGCCAGAGCAACTTTAACCTGTCTTTCTTCTACCAAGATGAGCTAAATGTAGAAATGCACTAAACTGTGTTGTCTTTACAATGGTGATTATTACACCTGACATTACATTAGACTATTTCATTTTAACAGAAAATAATTTAATTTCAGCTCAAAACCTGATGAAAGATTCTGCTGCTGTATTAAAGCAGTGAATGAGCCTGTTTACAAGGCTGTATAAAGGGATCACAGCCATATGCTAAGTGGTCTGTCAGTGTTCAAGTGTGTGTTTTTCACAACAGAAGCAAAGCAAAAGCCACAGCCTTCTCTAACCGCACACCTCTAGTTTACACACTGTTGGCTTTCACTTGATTTCTGGTGTTTTAATGGTAGAAAAGTGGCTGGTTCCACCCTGTTCTAATAACAGACTTGCATGTGCAACCCAAATACAACATGGTCTCCACAAACAACGCTATCTATGATACATATATTCAATCTAAGAGCTGTTTTATTAATATACTACATGCTATAGGTCTAGATATTTAACATGGTACATCATGATCCATGATAAATTCTTTTCTGTGCAAGTGTTTAGAAATACTCTATTTCCTAAAAACGGAACAAGGAGATAGTTACGGCTACGTATACAATGTAACTGAGGCATTTTCATCTCTTTGTATCAGTGATAACTCTGATAGAAATCACTATTGCTCAGAAACGTCTGAAACCACGTCCACAAAATAGAAAACAATGTGTGGAAGGTTCTTTGGAAAGTGTACTGACCTAAAATGATGGTATCTGATACTGTTACACAACCCTGCTATCACATTAGCTCCCACATTACAGAGAAAACTGTGTGATTGGGCAAAATCTGTAGAACAAAAACTAATAATGAGGGATGAGCCACCAGAGCCAAACATCTGGTGGTATTTCAGGTCTGGGAAATCGCAGGTCGTTCTGTGCCGTAACCTCTTCCATTGAGCGTGAATCTTAGAGACTTTGGGGCGTTTCGGCGCGTTTGTCGGAAGTTAACCAGACACATTGTTTTAACCTTTGCCGGAGGAGCCTCTGTCTCATTCCCAGGGGCTGGCTGTGTAAAAGGGTCAATGACTTCAATAGGCCTTCATTAAGCACAGTTAGTGTCAACAGTTAATTATGCAAATTAGGAGACCCCTCATGTGGTTTGTGGGTCCCTGGCCTCCCCCTTTCATTGCAGCCTCACACACACACACAAAAGTACCACCCTGCAGACACACACACACATGCATACACACTCTCCATATAGCACATACATTCACTAACACACACTGTATGCCTTTCATACATTACTTTTCCTCCTCACTCGTTTCTTGTCAGGAATCAGAAATGAAGTGTTATGGTGCCGATACATAAATGGAGGCCAATGAGGCCCCTGAGGTCTCCAGTGGCTTTTCTTGCCATCAAAGAACCTCCGGAAGGTTCTTGCTGGGTGGAAACTGAAAGCCCACCAAGTTCTCCTCATCAAGACTGGGGAGTGGGGGGCATCAGTGCCCCCTCAAAAACAAAATGGAGAAAAAAAAAACCTGCATCAAAACAGTCAATTAGGCAAAAATGCATGACAGCCAAATTCGAACATTGTTTCTGTGATGGTAATGACAGGCCTTTCGCTCCTCTGCCTCTTCCACACATGTGATGTCTGCGGCCCCCTGATTTTCAAAGGCTGGGAAGCCATCAGTAATTAATAATCACACGCTTTGGGCCCCTCAGTTGTGACTGGCGGACTCTTTGTAGGGCCAGCCTCAAAAACCTCGAATCCGTTTTCACCTACCTCTTCTCACCCCGGCGTCGCTGGTTTGTGTCTGTGTCTCAGGCAAAACGCCCCTACGGCTGCCTGCTGCTTGGTTCAGGTACATTGTTTATCCACCATTTGAGGGGGGTCTTCCCCATTGTAGGGGGACTGTTATGGGTGCCAATTTTAACCAGCTCCCCCTCAACCCTCCAACTAAACCCGTTCACCTCCTACTAATTGTGGTGAGATTGGGGTTGTTGGAGGGGGGTGGGGAGTGGGTTGAGAGGTGGCTAGATAAAATGGCCTCCGTTGTGAGTGAAAACCAATCAAACACCACCCGAGAACTGTTTACACACCGCATTTGCTTTTGGAACCACTCTCTTGTTTGTTATTTTATTTTCCTTCGCCTTTTTCCCCTACAAAGCAAACCTCTCAAAAACAACAGTCTCAAAGCGCTTATGTAATTGCAAATCAGAACCAGATTGTGGCCTCCACTGGTCCAAACCCACCCAAGTGAAGATCTGGGAACGAAACTCTGTTCCTCCACCATGAGATACAGGTGTCATGTGTTCTTTTGATACCGGCAAGAACGTCTCGCAGTGACCCTTTAACCCTGCAGCCGCCTGTTCCAGACTCGTGGTGTGGCGGATGCTCTAACGCCGAGTTGAGTGATGATGCCTGCAATACTGGTTTTCATTTAGATGGTCCCGGCGACTTGCTAACTCAGCCAACTCCACGAGAAATGCTAAACATGTGCTTGTCTAATATACAGGTGTTCAACCGTGCGTATCCATATGCAACAAGGCGGGCGAGGACTGAGCTTTTGGCCAAGAGACAGAAAGAGTCGATGCGGTTCAGCTGTGCCTAACTGACCTACGTGTGTGAGTGTGTGTATGGTGTGTGTGTGTTCAGTGCAGTCAAAAAGTAGGCATGCTTGTCATCCAGCACAGTGGCTTTAAGATCAAACAGCGACTTCGAGGTTACAGTGCTGACGTTAGCTAAAAGGGTGTGTAATGGGGCGATTGGTGTAAAACGGTTTCCATGGTCAAGCAACACCGATCCCAAACGTCACACAAGATCATCACGTCGTCATCACTGGGGAAAATACCGGCTGTCTACATGGGATCTGTAACGATATAAATATAGTTCATTTATCTTTCTGCCCACTCAAAATCATTTAATCTTGCCTGGAACTGGGAGAGAGTGAGTGAAAAGGAGCTTTGATTCATATGCTGATGTGCCCGTAAACACCCTCGAATCAAAATCTGAAAGTCGGCACTATAACCCCGCAGACGCTGCTCTGCTGGAGCGCAGATCCAACACCACAAAACATGTGTCACTGTCCTAAGACTTTCTGACGGCAGCGTACATGTGTGTGAAAGATGGCAAAGAGAGACAAGGCTACGGGGCTGGAGCGGAGAAACATGTGTGTGTAGGCTACCACTATACAAACTCTACGACTAAATCCCACACAGGGAGCATTTGACTAAAGCCAATGGACTCCACATGTCTTCCCTACATCAAAGGGGACAAAAAAAATGCATCACAGCCCATCCTCCTTCTTCACAGGGACAGAAAAAGTCAATATATTGTACTAATACAACTCAGCGGACGTCTTCACACAAGACCTAAATCAACTTCTTATATCTTTAATTCTATATTACAAATAGAAAGATAGAAAAACATACTGGGGTGGTAACAATATCAAAGTCTGTAAAAAGTGCAGGAGTAAAACCGATATTATTCAGGAACTACTGCATATAATTGCGTCTTGACTGGGTCCATCCTCAATGCATGTTTGCTCTGCATTATCCTGACACCTACTGGAAGGCTGACGGTCCTCAAGGTCTCACTGAAAGAATTATTAAAGTTGTATTGTAGAACCACACAGTAGACAGAGTAGCGAATAAACAGTATGCGACTGTTGCCCATTATAGCATAATTATGCAAACAATCATTGTGGAGTTGCCCCTGGTAAATGACTAAATAAATAATTATATTTAAAGGGGGGGAAAAAAGCAGATTAACACCATGTGAGACTGTGCAACAGCCTGCTGCAATCCAGAGAGAACATGAGGCGGCTCTACATTACAAATAAAAATCATACTTTACCGGAAGAAGGGATGGACGCCAGACAAATAGGAGAAAAAAAGCACATGCGCGCACGCACACACACAAAGACACACACACAGAGCGAGAGCCGAGGCTGATGGATAGATGTGCGTATGGTGGTGTTGCGTAAAGGAGCTTTCATAAACGACTGAGCACAGAGGGAAACGTTTACTTAGTCAAAGACAGGAAAGAACAGACGGAGGCCAACTGTGCCATGATCCATCACAGGCCTACCGATGACATTGTACAGTGCAACCTGATTCAGAGGTAGCCTAAGCCCTTCCTGAGGCCTGCCTCCCCAGAGAGAGAGCATCCAGCCTACCAATTGTGGACGAATGTGTGCGACGGGGGACCGGGGAAATATCAGCACGTCAAAAAGTGCTGCAGAGATCTAGAGGAACTGACTTGAAAGAAAGCACCTGATGTTGACCTGCGAAGACGAGATGGGAGAGATTCAAGATGTTTCCAATTCTGGAAAATAGTTGGAATTGATTTGAGGCCGCAGATCCTAAATAATCTTTAACTGGTGTTGAGCCTTGAAGATGTTTTTCGGGGAGGGGAAGAAGTTATTATAAAAAGGTCCCGTCATCTCTGTCTCGAAGCGCTCCGCTCTCTGAAATCCCCTTGTAAAGTTCAGCATGCTGAGGAAATTGATTTTATGAAAAGTTATCATGAACAGGAAGGGGAAGGGCACCATAAAATATCAACAGGTTAATGGCTCGCACGGCAAATATTTCTGCTGCGTAATCATCGGTGACACAGATGGGTTTTGAGACATTCATATGTTTCGCTTTAGTTTTTAAAGAGTGAAAACGATTGCGCACAATAAACAAGACGGAACAAAAGACAGCAATCTTCCATCAGACAAAGCCCTTTAAACTGTGCCCTTCTTTGATGTGGCTTTCGCATGGTATTACATATTGCCTTAAATACCACAAAGAAATTCACCACTTTCAGTTGGCCCTCGACTGCCCAGAGGTTTTCCATACATCCTCTTATGACCATGCTTGTTAATGCCTCTTAAAACAAACCGCAGTTAAGTGTGTGATGTAAAATATCTATCAAAAGACTAAAAGGAATTTCCTTCGCTGGATTAAGTAACCCTGGTTGACCCTTTGAACACAAAGGCATATGATTTCCTTCGCATGGTACACATTAAGCCTCACATCCAAGTGCCTACATTCATATCATAGCGGTGAGACACCCGAAAGTCGGCGCTCCAAAGCTTAATCACCAACTGTGTGTGCCGCTAGTTACTAAAGGGGGTTGCAGTACATTCATATCACGTGCATGACACACCGCTCACAGAAAACATTAAGTCAGTTTCAAAGGAAAAGATTACAGCAAACTTCTGTAGTAAAACTACAGCTGTGCCAACAGGCTGATCAGTGACTGTATGGCTCCACCCAGAGGACACATGAGTGAATTTTATGGTCTTCAGACTTGTGCTCCAAGAAATGTCACACTGAGTTTCATGATCATTCAGTTCTGACTAAATATTTCAGCGTCCAGTTTAAAAAAATGTCTTTCTTTTTGTCCAAAATTATAGAAGCCTTCGATTTCAGAGGCAGTGGTTTCAGATTAAAATGCCTTCAGGCTGTGGTGACTTTGAGGGAAAGAAAAGGTCTTCAAATGATATGATTATAGAGCTCACAGGGAAAGAATGCTATTGTTATGCCTGTTGCTCTTCATCGGCAGTGGTTTTCTTACAAGTGCACGAGGCAACTAGAGATCAGTTGATTGACAGATTTTTTTTTTACGACAAATCTCATAATACAGTAACAATAAGTACAAGTATGATAATTTCTGTTTTTCTTCTGTTTTCAGTTTTTCTTGTTTTCCCCTGTTTTGTGTTACTAGAAACAGGATACCTTTGGGTTTTACAACTATCCTGCTAAAAACAAGTCATCTGAGAGCCTGACTTTTTCTCTGATAACTGAAAATAGGCATTTACAATTTATTTACTGATCATATAATCAAACTTATCTTTTTTTTTTTTAATCAATGATTAAAACAATCATTTGTTGCAGCTCTAATAGTGACACTTAACTTACTGGCAACAGTAGCAGAAACTTAAACACCTCAAAGGAAGGACCACATGCTGGACAATGCTGTGGAAGCATCTTCCAACAACTTAAACTCGATCCGTGTTGGAACGCTGTCATTCATGTGCTGAGCTGTGTCTGCTGGGATATTAGACTGTTCTTCAAGAAGGAAAATCTCAAGTTCTTTGACAGATGAGGGGGGTTTGGAAATGCTCTGTGCTAAACTACATCCCTACAGAGTTCTGTGAACAGTAGATCCAGTTATTTTGGAAGACGAGAGAGACAAACTTTGTCCTGTAAGAAGAGAAAAAAAAAAAACTCCTGAATTTGTCTCGTGAAATTTTAAACGGAAATGACCGCTCTGGAAAACAGGAATATGAAACCAAGTATTTGCACAGATTAGTGCACCGAGTCCTCAATGCAGTCTCATATTTCCTGCCCTTTATACAATTACACAAAGAGCATGTGGACTCATATTACACTGACTCAATAGATAGTTGCCAACGCAATTACAGATATTATGGAATTATGACATCTCCGGGCTTCAATGAAAAAAGGTGAAAACTGACACATCAACAGAGTAATTTTCCATTAAGTCAGTTTTACCAACTCTAAGCTACTTTGCTAGTTCTGTTCACAGTTAAAAAGTTGTGTGTTACGTTTCTGGGAGTGCGCAAATCAGTAATTAGAAACAACCTTTTTTTGTGTTCTGAAGAGCATCTAAACAAGTCATGAAATTCCAGTGAGGTGAGTGGCGACCACTCATACTGTGTTGAAAGCAGCAGAGAATCCATTTTAATCACTTCAAGATAGACTTTTATAGACTTGTTTGTAAGTAACTGCTTCTGATGTTTTAATGCTGCCTTGTGGTTTCTGTTAGTATTTGTTTCTTTTGTACCTTGTTTCAATATCTCACTGAAAAACGCTGCATTAACCATCCTCCCTCTTTTAACTTTTAACTGGCTTGTGACCCTTTGAAAACTCACACATCAATGTGACGACTGTCAGATGTCTTAAAACGGAAAAGTCACACATAAAGGCACAAAATATGTGTTTACTTTTTTTTTTTACTACCCTTGCAACTGGACATGTTGCTACTATGGTTAAGTCCCCTTTCATGTGGTGCTGTCAATATTTGCCTTTGCTCTGTATTTCCCTGCATAAAACAAACACCACTAAATTCCTATGTAGAGTTTAAGGGGACAAAGTCTTGGCAGTGCACAGTGTGCTTTAAACTACTGCCTAGAGGGCTCTGGAGTAAAAGATGCATGACATAGACGACCTCAATAAGTTCAGTACTTCCCTCCCAGCCTTGTCCTCGGCGACCACTGTAGTGTCTGTTCAATAACAATAGAGGGCGCCATCGCCCTTTTTTTCCCCCATCAGTGGCTCACTCGGTCATACCAAGCATGTTCAGACACAATCCTGTCCTCACTTCCATGACATCAGTGTGAAGCATATCTAAAGCATGTTAAGAAACCAGTGGAAGATGGAACCAGTCTGAGAAGCTCACACTGCTCAGAGAACTGATCCTACAGCAGCTACAGTATAACTGGAAGTGTTACCTCAGACACACAAGTAAGTGGAGTAACAGTGATGATCTGAGCTCAGCTGACTGACGTCATGATGCTCATGTGGCTTCACTAGTTATACAGGAGCAGTATCCTCGTCAGGAGGTGGAGACCGTCCACTACTTCCTAATGTTTTCGTCCTTTGTCTTGCAGCAAAATTTCTTCAGCGGTTCCACTGTGCATTGACAAAACAGCTAACATGAGAAATGAAAGCATCAAGTTGTTTTCTATTACTACAGCTCACACCTTGCTACACTTTGCTTTTATTTGTCCAATATGCTGCCAGAAAGATGCACCACTTAGTACAATGATAATATTATTATTAAAGTGGTTTCAGTGTGACAGAAACACATGTTACCTTTCACAGCAGACTGACCAGAACAAATGAGAAAGCTAACAAGCGAAAATACTACAACTGTTATTTATTCTACATGTGTCCTGTATGGTTGGGTTTCCTTGTTCAATGTTTCAATGACAATGCTACAACAACCTTCTTTTAATGCCTTGCTCTGGGGAAAATAAACTTTTTTTCATTAAATGCTTTTTTGTCATTTAACAAAAGAGGCCAAACGTCTTAATTCTGAAACATAAGCATCCCAACAAAAGCTTTGCCTTAATGAACAAAGTGTAAAATATAATTGAGTTCTTGAAACTCAAAGCTTTAGACAAATTTCACCAGGAACATGACCACTCATTTAAGACTGGGCCTGCTGGATAAACATGCAGACCACTGTTAAGCATCAAGGGTTTATTTTTAACCCCGATTACATATACATTAAGGAGGAAGCTTACAGTCTGCAAATGATTACGTTGTGGGTGTACGCATGTCCATATAGACACCAACAACAAAGCTGCCCACATCACTTTTTGTCACACTTCCTCCACATGAGGCCAAAAATATCCGCACTCATTGAAAAAATTGGAAGAGGAAACCCCCGATTTATGGGATTGGGTCTCTCTCTCTCGCTCTCTCCCATCACTCATATCAAAGAGGATTATATCTGGGGGCGGGAACAGGCGTCACATTCCTTCAGTCACAAAGCGTTGTGTAATATTTTCATCTAACGGGCCAGACACTCAACGAATACAGAAGGTCCTGCTCAACTATGGCATTGCTAAAAAAGTCCATACGACCTGATTTTGTTCTTGCAGTAGAGCAGCGACTGATCTCATCGCCGGTTCTTAACGAGGAGCGATGCCTATTATACGCCGCTGCAAAATAGAGCTGTCAGAAATAGTAAGTAGAGCATGATCTGCAGCAGCTTCATTGTCGTAATTAGCAGCCCCTCGGAGACTGTCGCTGTCAAACAGTAGAATTGTTCCCGGCGTTTGTGGACGTACCTGAAGTCTCTATTAGAATGACAGCTACTGTGCGAACTTAAGTTAACATTTGTAGATATCATTTTTTTCATTCAAAGCAATCGTGTAGCTTCGTCTCCCTGCAACCCCTCCTATGTTCTGGAGAGTGTGCGACTTTTCTACCTGCTGCACATGCGCACTCATTGTGTTTAGTAATTTCTCATCCCAGGTACATTTCTGTTGGGTTTTTTGTTTTGTTTTTGGTTTTCTTTAGTGGGTTGCACTAAGCAGAAGCTGTTTTCTGAGGAAACACAAATCCACCGAGACCTCTGGGTTTTAATTGATTCCAAAAAAGCACCCATGTGTTGTTTAGCACTTGAACCAATAGACCCTGAACCCCTAAATAATAAGAGTACATAAAGCGTCGACCAAAAGCTTCTTAACTCAAGTGGGTGAACATGTGCCGAGATTTAAAGATATTCCAAAAACAGAAAGTAATCAGAAGGAACATTTACTGTAAATGACATCTTTTGTCTCCTGATTACTTTCTAAGAAGTGAATTTCTATCTGAATGAAACAGTCTAATCCAGTTGTTTACATGATGTCTTTTCTGAATTAAACGTCTGTAGGTTAAAGGTAGGCCAGATCACAAATGAAACAGGCTTTACTAAATTACTCTGGCTAAACATTCATTTTCCTCTCATCTAAAGATGATTTTTTCACAGACAGAATTTGAAAGACGGAATTGGAAGAATAAACAGTAAAAGCAAGACTTGAGATGAACTGGAGTCTTTTAAAAATATATAATTCCCTTGAACCAAAACACTGTGAGACTATAAGGTTTAATCTGGATGAACTACTGTTTCAGAGACACGAAGCATAAAAAATTTAGCACGGCAGCTGGAGAACTTTTCAAATTTAGACAAAAAGAGTTATATAAGAGTTATTAAAGAAAATAATGTCACACAAACATAAAATAACATTTCTAGAGCATTAAGAGTTACAGCATTACGGCTTTATTTAAAGAAAGAGAGTGTGAGGGAATACTTTCCAAGCTCAAAAAATGTTAATGGAAACAAATGCAATGCAAATCAAACAAGGTTATATAGACTAAATACAGTTCATCTTCCTTCAGCTGTTCTTGATGTTACATAAAATTCTCATAATAACAGCTAGAAACACATTTGGCAAGTACTCAAACAGAAAAGTCAGAATAGTCTCAGTTTGAATCAATATCTGTTCCTGTGAAACATAAAAATGAACAGTCAATAAAAGATGACTTTGGGGGAAAAAAACTACAAGTGGCCGCTGCAAGTTGTTCAATAAAATGACAATCAACCACAAACAGGTAAAAGACTTATTTTTCAGCATTTAATCATATTCCACTGAAACCGGCTGCAACCTTGAAGATAAACACAAATATGGATGCCAACGTTTATCAATGAGAAAAAGAATATGAATTTTTTTTTTTAGTCCTCCTTCTCGGAAGTGATAAGTTGTCTTCAAGACATGTCAAGGCTTTTTATGAGCTGAGAAGTATTAATAGAAATTAGGCAGGTTCGTGGCAGGGATAATCACCCACTGGGCTTTTCTCGATAAGCTAATTATTTCAAATGGCAATTCATGCTGTTTTCAGGCGGATGAGAAAAAAACATTTAGAAATGTGTTTTTTGCACACCAGAAATTGTTACTGACAAAGTTGAGCTCAGAGCAGAACGATCTGATGTAACAGGAACACAGTGTATGACACTCATACATAATGCATTAAACTACATTAAATTGCTGATGAATTCTAAAGAGATAAAGATCTTTACTGAACGAAAGAGGGAAAGTGGCAATTAAGAAATGCCAGGCATAATGGGATGTGGTGTAGTGATTGCTGTGGAGGATGGAGCCGTCACTCACGGTCCTCTCAACTTAATTTAGTTCATGTTTTGTTATGCATTTGGCAACTCGCTTGGATAAAATAAGAGGTGCGAAAGGCAAACATCTTGACCTCCTTTTGTAAATCACCAAGCTGCACTCAAACAGGGATGAATAACCGAACGGCCATTGTTTTTCTACACACAACAGTATTACAGTTAGGACTGCAACTAGTATTATTTTCATTATCAGTTCATCTGAGTTTTATTGATTAATTTCATGATGTGTCCAGTGCCTGCCACACTTATCTAACACCCAAGGTGATGTCTTTAAATAGCTTGTTTTGCCCATCCAAGAACCAAAAAAATCAAAGAAAAGCAACTAATTCGACTGTCCAGCTGACACAAACTAATTCTTGCTTTGAAAAAATAGCTTAAAAGCTGAATCGATTACTTGATATTCTTGTCTAAGCACTAATTATGATAATTCCCATACAAGACCATATTCAGTAGAGCATATCAAAACATCAATATCATGTTATTAATTATTGAATCTGCAAGATGGTGAAATCAACCAACGCAGGAAACCGTAAAACAATATAGCACATCACTGCTGTCAATATAGATACCAAATATATGATAAAGTTAGGCCAACATGTTCCACAAAACTATTTTGCGTTTGGTTTGGAAACTTAACAATGACTGGTAGCCAAGCAGACTGATAGTAAAAGGAAAGAGGCCCTCCAGCTTGGATTACTAAAGGAATTTGCAGCCCACTCATGTATTACAATGTCTTGTGGATAAGCATATTACACTATGTTCTTCAGGCTCTGAGCTCGGTGTGAAGATGGGTGCTTGTCATGTCATGGGGACAAAGACTGTTGTATAACAGAGAGACGCTTTAAGGCGTCTCTTAACAAAAGCCTACAGGCAGAGGTTTCAGATTGAAGGGTATTGTAAGGGAGGCCCCTGAAAATTAAGGCAAGCACAAAAGATGTTTGCAACGTAGAATTGCTTATGTATGATACAGGTGTAACAAATGCTAATTCTGTATTCAAACTGCATTTGAATTTTATCTGAAGCTATTTTTAGTGATAAAAATTTAAAGTCTCCCCCAACTCAAGAATGTGTTTTGCTTTTCCACTAATGTTTGGCCTTCACTGTGCAGAAGGATGTATGTGTGCTCTTTCACAGAAGAAGGCTGTTTTTAAATGTATCTGCCAAAGTGGGAGGTTTCTCTGAGCTCACCTTAAATCTGAGTTGTAGATGTGTATGCAAGAGATATCTGTAATGTCACAACTACTTTGGAGGCCAATTGTTGTGTAATATGCCAACTAAACAGTAATGAGTAAAACTTGAAAGTGGAGGATGAATTTACATGACATATTAGTAACTGAAGTTTTGAATGGAAAAGGCCCTGGCTGCGTAAAGACAAAATGGGGGTGTATTTATTTTAGAACCTTTAATAAAGTCTCTGAACTTTCTTAACATATCAGACACAAATTATTTTTCAAAGTAGAGCATTTTAATTTGATGTTATAGATGGATATAGATCTAAAGGGGATCTTTTTGTCAGGTTTAACTGATCAAAACAAATTCCCCTTGGCATAAAATTATTTCTGGATATTCTATTGATTGATTGGGCATGTAAGGTTTTTCCAGCAGTAGAGCCTGGGAGTGTCACAACTAACCTGACTTTAAATCTGATTTTGCACTCATTTTACACATGTAATGAACAACATCCTAAAGCCATAAGCTGTCCTATGATGTGCGTCATTTCCTGTGGTTGGTATTATTAAGATTTCACTCCTAATCAACTGCTCCTCTGTTTTCTTTGGAGTTTTTATTTGGTGCCCACCCATGCTACCTTTTAAAAATGTCCAAATACACAGAAATGAACAAGATGTTCCAGATTTTTAACCACTATAAAGATGTTAATTTTGAACACAACTTAATTGTCCTGCATGTTGATGTCCTGCTTCTGTCTCTAGCTGGAAGTGTTAAGCATCTCTAGAACTGCTTTTTTTGTCTTCCCTGGTTTTACCAATTCCCCCAAAACAATGGTTGCTATTCTTTTCAATTATGTTCCAAATGACTTAGTATACCCTCCGAACATTTACCTGCCCCTGAACCTGCACTGCTCTTTACTGTCTCACTGCTTCGGTCGTGTCCTATGGAGAATCCAACCCATACATAATGCTGAGAAACGGCACCTGCTATACTGAACAGAACTACACCTCTGCAAGCAATCATTCATGGAGTCCACAAAATGTACTAAAACTTTACGGGCACTATACGTGCTACTAGAAAGGATGTGGGCCCAAAGAAATTCTTCTCCAAGTTCCTGGCATACAGGGTACACAAAGGCTAAACGTGGCGTCGCCCTGCTCTGTCAGCCAATACATCTCCAACAGGAAGTTATTCTTTGCCGTTTCCCAAACTACGTGAGCCAAATTCCTTCCCAGAGCGTCGCTGACGCAACAAAACAAAGCAGTAAAGGCGGGCACCCGGGTTTTCAGAAACAGTTCTTGATAGTGGGTGGGTGACCCTCTATGATCTCGCAATCATAATCCCACCGGGTCCTGTGGTTATTTTGAATTGTGGGATATTCATGGTCCAGGATGGGGCAATGGCTGCTCCCATCCTGCCTTTCAAAAGGACGGAAGCAGGTTGGAAATATATGCCGCTCACACACTGTGAGAAGAACAGTTATTTACTGAGCAGAGACTGACATAATAGGCATCAAAAACAATACCTCTTCACGATTTATGAGTCCCAAGAGCTTAAAAAAGAATCTAAACCTTTTATTGCATTGAATTTTTGAAGGTCTATCTGTGCTCAAAGAAGCTCTGTGAATCACTAAAAACGAACTCTAAACAAACTAAGAATGAAACACCTATTCTATGTAATTGTTTTTTGCAGAACTGTACTTGCTGATTGACCTGATTAACACAAATCTAACAGAAATTCATATGAAACATTTAGTGCTTCTTGGTCCATGTTTTTTTATGATCAGTGAGATAAAGTCTTAACAAGATGAGTGGATGCCATCCAACGCCTGAGGTAGCTCAAGATAAGAGAGCTAAAAATACCTCTTCCCGATAACAGAATGACTTTTTTGTCAGACAATAACAACAATGCAGTTTCAACTGTAACTGCTGGGATTTCCTGTTTTAAAAAAATGCTATGGGGATTTCTTCTTAAATGTGATCTAAAGGCTTCTTTTTCAAAGTAACACAGAAAATGTCAACTACAGCCACTATAATTTAAATACATTTGTCACCAATTACAAGATTACAAAAGTGTCCTTAAAGCAGTGCACCACTACTTTGAATTAAATGTAAAAGCAAGACTTAGCAAATTTTTCTGTGATGCTTTTATTGTTCCCATGAATCACAAATTAAAGACTGGGCAGAGCTCAGGTTAACAACACAACAGTCCTTGCTGGTCTTGGTTAATTGACACGTTGGATGCCTTAGTGACAGGTGCATCAGTAGACGTCCTTCCGGAGGAGGTGCTGTCTCCGTAATCTTGCCCTTTCTCTAGGAAGTGATAGTGAAATGGCTGTCAGAAGGTGGAGCAAATTGTCAAACAATTAACTAGCTAAAATGTCCCTTTACATAGATTGAAATGTGCCCACACCTTCGTACTGCCAGTTAATGAAGAAATGTGTTACGCATAATTGTAGCCAAGCTTTCAAATACACACTTATTTGAAATAAAGTAGCACAGCAGAAAGCACAAATTACTTTCAAATACTCCATCACAAAATAAATTAGTGAGCCCTTATTTTATGCATACTGCATTACAAACAATACTTTTCACACCAGACATTTAACGTCACAGCTCAAAGAGCACCATGGTCAATCATTTGTATTTTCCCACTTTGTACACTCACCAAGGGGTTGTTTTGAACTTTGAAGCCATTTGGCATTGTCTCACAGTTATCTATTCAAAAACCAAGCAGGCACAGTGGTACAAGAGATATCCTGTTGTTAAGAGCTGGACTGAACTGCTTTAACGCTGAACTAAGATGAAAATCCTCAGTCAGGCTGCAGATCAAATAGATAAGTGTGATTTACAAAAAAAATGTGCTGAGGATAAGATAACTGCAACAGCTGATAGCTGGGATATCAAAAGGAAACATTAATAACAATTCAACCGCGTTGTCATGTTTCTGCATGAGCCACTGGGAGATATTAAATGTAACACTGAGGGGAAACACAAGAAATAGCAACTGATATTATGCTGCAGCTCCATATAAAAAATATTGATCACAACCATGAATGATATACTGACTGCCTGAAAAGAGTAAAGAATTACTCTACTCCACAGTGGTCACTGCAACTCTAAAGGCCAACATAGAGAAAAAAAATAGAGAGGAGACTGGGAACGCTCAACCAATATGACAAGGTAAAAGGAGGAGGTGGCTGCTCACAGCTGATGAGTGGAGACAAACAATTATCAGGCCTGTGGTAACAGGAAAAGGGTAAGCCTTATGCGGTGACACAGCACGGAAACCCAGGAGACAAGAAGGAACAAAACATATTCACAACGCTCTGCCTACTCAGGTGTCAAATACAGCCTTCAGTGAGAGACTGATAAATGGATCACGTAAAATGATACAGAGACTCTGGTATTTTGCACCATTTCTGAAAGAAGAAAAAAACAGTCCACAGTCAGCTCTACTTTTTCACAACAGGTAAGTGTACACAGTAAATGTGTAATCCCCAAATAAACTTTTGTCCCAGTGCAATTACTTACTTTGTGAATCTGACTGCTTATGCTCACATATTAGAAATATTCACTAGATCACTACATAAAATCGAAAGCTAAAACAAAAAAAGTTCAATATATTGGTACAATGCTAAATTTTACTTTCAAATGGTAAACAGGATGCAGGTGTTACGAGTGTGGCGGCAGACGTGCAAAAAAACCCCAAAAAAACTACAGTTTACTACAGATACAGTTTTTCTGTTTTTTTATGACCTTCACACCCATAATCTTGTCCATGACATGATATGTTTAAATAAAAATATTGGAATATATTGAAATTCAACGTCATCAGTATAGAGAGTGTACCATCAGCTACTATGTACTGCACCAGAATGTTTTAATTATTTCAATATGTAATGTAAGTTAACTTACTGAGATCAAACCGTGTGACAAAACACCTACAGCCTTCAATCAACTCTCACCATTGTCCAATGAAAAGGATTTCTCTGGAAGTGGCAGGACAGTGGAGCTCCTCTTTGATCAACCAGTCCTGTATGGAGGTGCTGCAGCATCCATGTTGTTGCAGGTTTTAGGCCTTATGTGGGGCTCCAACGTGCATTTAAACTTCTAATCAGGTCATTCTCGCCACGCACGCTGTGCAAGGTTTCTTTCCAAATTAAGCATGAACCAGCCTTGAGACTCACGGTCTGAATTATGTGGCCAGGGCCCGGGGGTCGGAGCCGGCAAAGGAGTGGAGCGGCCATTTTCCACTCCATTAATAACATAATGAGGTGACCACGGAGTGCCTAATACGATCACTTAGACCCTTAATGGTTCAGGCATCCTGCAAAGACAGGGTCCAAAGAGCAGTAGCTATGGTACCCGCAGAACACAGTCGGTTTTACTGACTTCTCATGGCACCTGTCATCACCAAGAACTACCCAAATCTAACTCAGATTCAAGTTCCACAAGGCTTCAACCATTACCACATCCAGATCAGTATTTGAAGTTGTATTAGAGTTATTCTTTTTAAATTATATAGTATGTCCATTGACCCAAAAATCATGAAATACAGGCCTCCTTGTGAGCTTATTTGTAAGAATAAATCCTGGCAATTTGCTGGACTTGATTTCTGAAGCCCCAAAAATGGTATTCAGGGCAGTTTAGTAGGTCTAATAAGCATGTCAAAACAAGTGATTTCTTTCAGGTGGATGGAAAACCCTGCTGGGCCGATGGTGATAACAGCAGCACAGTCATCTGGCAGGTGCAATGGACTATTGGAAAAATATCAACAGTGTAATTCTCATTATAATCACGTAACTGCTCCTCCTCAGGTCAGAAAGGCAGCAACGAAAAAAGACATTGGTACAAACAAGTTGGTAACAACAAAGAATGTAAATTATACTGCTATTTAACAGCATTTTGAGATTACTGCATGGGCGCTTATTTAAAGGAAATTTTAACAATGCAACCGACGAATCCTGGTCCTCTGCTCCAGTCCGAGAGACGCTGCAATTACACAGACAGACAAGTCCGTATAATACTGGCAAAAGTTTCATATGCTGTCTCTTCTGCTATTTTTAGTGCACACAGTGTGAGTGGGTGACTTTACAGAGAACAATCAGCGGGAACATGGGAGAGTCCAGAGCATCAGAAACAGAGAGATTATATCCAGTCATAACAAGAATGGTTTGTTGTTCATACAAAGCCGGTTCAGAGCTAGAGACAACATGCCTAAATGGCAAAGCATACTGTAAATCTGCTGTGAAATGACTGATGTAAGTAAATTATTAGCCCAGTGTAAAGAAACAAGAATAGCCTTTTCTGGATTTTCCCAGTGGCGCAGCTCTTTCAGCATTGCCGCCACTGTCGAGTTTGAGTGCGTGATAGCTAAATGTCAAAAGGGGTTTGGGCTGACAAGTTTGTTTTTTAACACAACAGAGTTATAAATTTGCATTGCAGACGTGCAGCAGCAGTGGGAAGGGAGCACACCACTCCTCTCCCAGAGCATCACACATGTTGCGGTTTGATTTTGCACGCCGCTCGACAGGATATTGTGGCGACTCAGCGGGGGTTTGAATCTCAATGTCCCCAAGCCAATAAAAGCAATCACTCCTTTGAACTTCTCCATGGAAGCCTTATATTGATCCACATTTTAAGCACTCAATAATCCCACAGTCTATTAGCGAGAGACTGAAAA
>JAOXYL010000086.1:16539130-16561806 GCA_028564955.1 Terapon puta | reverse complement strand
AAAAAGAACCAACAGGGATTTAACCTTTTTAGTTCTAAATTAGTTTAAAGATGATAATTTTCATTTCATCAAGATTTTATGTTGTTATTTTACATGGGACATCTTTGGAGGATCTTGGTTAACTGTATCCTGTTGCACACCATGATGTGGTAATCAGTGTTGTATGCCATCGATTTGCTAATATGCATATATATTATCATCATTACAACTCTTTAAAATCTTCAATATCTTTCTACAACGGCTTTAACCATCTCATACTATTTGTAACGTGTTTCATACAGGTCATGACGTACCGCTGCAGGCCATGCTCGAGCTTACTGTTAAACGCTCCTATTTCAAAATACGCCTCTCTGTTATTGTTCATTGAGAAAGCTTCACCAGCTGGTCAGGGAATAACAGGGGACCTGACAATACGCAACATGAGTCATCAGCCATGGTTAAAATGCAACTATCTAAAAACATGTTACAAAGAAATGTTAAAAGGCACCTATTTTCTTTAAATCTGAATGTTTTCTTACTTGAAAATGACTGCTTAATGTGCACACTGATCAATGAAATAATGTGTACATTAACCCAGATAAATACTGCAGTGTTACTGATCATCCATTTTTAACCACTCGCACACAAGTGTGACCGCAGTAACAACACAAAAACAACTTCAACAGTATTTCCACCGTTGCCATCCATTCATAAATGTGCTGTACTTAAGACTGCCTGAACTACGACCATTGACCAAGCCAGTTGCTAGGGGCTGCAGGAAAAATGGGACCATATAATCTATCTTTCTTCCTACTCTCAGAGAAACTGCCTAGATTGTTAGACTGCTCGTCCTCTGTGGGTTTCATTTACGTCGCACGGTGCTGACATCCACCTGTTCCACCTTAATATTATGTGAACACCCACTCAAATGAAACGGAGCGTGTTCTCCATTCAGTGACCAAGCAACGGCAGAGCGGCAGCCGCCGCTCCTTGGTCAGTGTCTGTTTCAAAACACAAGATAAAAAACACGGCGAAACTAACAGCATTCAGCCCGGAGCGCACCCGCACGACCCTGCACGTCCCCGCCTCTCTATAACGAACACACAGAAGCATGTATGCGTTTTTTTTCTTACCGTGTAAAGCCCGATCCTGCACAAGGCAAAGGAGAGCTGCATGTGCTCCGACATTGTGCTCAGCAGCAAGCGTAACCCCCGGCAACAAACAAGCCAAGCCTCTGGAGTAAGTGAATGGATGGAGGAGGATCAGGAGTAGCTGAGCACAACAGTGTCAGGTCAACAACACGAGTCCAGCCCTTCACCGTGTCCCCGTCAGTAGACCATAATCACAAGCCTTTTTTTTTTTTTTAAATCTCCGCTTAACAGAGGGGTTTTGTAAGGCTGTGGATGAGCACGATTGAGGGCGGTCTTGTGTTTACGCGCGGTATTCATTCACAGAAAGATGAAAAACTGTTGCCACAAGGATCAGCAGACAGACACAAGCTCGAGATTAGATCGTGAGGATCTCTCTCTCTCCACAGAGATTAAGGGCTCACTGACAACTGGGGATCCAGAATAAGACTACAAATTGGATTAGTCACCATTACCCACCCACACACTATAGCCATACTGTATGCAGCTTCATAGAGTTTGAAAACCATTGCTTTCTATGCATGGAGGAGGATGAAGAGATTGACCGTTTGAGCTTACAGCGGTCGTGGGGATTTCAGTATCTGTTGTGGGACGCTTTGTCGGAAGTCGGTCTGCTCAGGGAGAACTGTGAGTCATTTTCAAACAGCTTGTTTTGGTCAGCTCGGCTGTCAAGTAATAGTTGCTGCTGCCATCTGCGAATGTGTTGCAATGGTAATATAGAGTGTTTGACTGTAATGTAGTAAGACTACGTTATAACTAGTTCCACCAGAAACTGATACCCCAGATTTCAAACTGATTACCTCTTTAGAGGATGTAAACATCATGTTTATGAGTGCAGCACAGACATGCATTTAAATGTCCCTGCAAGGAAACTAATTTAATGTTAGATTCCACATAGTATGCTATTGTAAGAGGTAAAAAATTTGAAATAAAAAATGACAATAGGACCACTCTCACCATCCTCCTGCAGTAAAATGCAGCTCTAATTAACTTTTTACAACTCTAAACTTAACTGCCAAGAGAAAACACTGGCACAAACTGAATTTGGCTCGTTGTCTCACTCTGGTTCGACAGGTAGATCAAGAACAGGTTATGATTTGATTATACTTCATCCATAAATCTTCATTGTAAAATTCCAACAGTTCAATACACTGAAGTTGGCATTGATTTATGCTTTCCACCATTAAATAAATAGCGTAGATTTACTTTTTGCTATCAGTGCAGAACAAGTGCTTTTAACTGAAGAATTAATCATTAATTTTGGATTACAAAGAAGGCAAAACATACAAATTATGTCCACCATATTTTGATCTGAGTGACACTCGGATCAAAATATGTTCTTGATTGCCATGTGGTGTAAAACCAAAACCCTGTGGCTACTTTGGGTCACATTTGCTCAGGACCAGCGTCGCATAATTAAGCTTTCCTAGGTAAAAATCCAACCCAGACTGTCTATATATCTCCCTCTCCAACTAAAAAGGCTTTCCAAATTGTCAATTTTCCTCGTCAAACACAGTGTATGACAAACATCATACAGTGGATATCATGTAATGCAACTTCTCATGTAACATGCAGTATATAACAGCCTTCTGCAGAAGTTTACTGAGTCTGACTGCAAGTCAGCAATGAGTCACTGATAGAGCTCTGGTTACCAAACTGTATCTGCTTTTATGAACTAACCCCACAATTCCTCAAATAAAATAAGAGCAGAAAAATAATCCACTAACAACAGACCCTCCACCTATCCATGTCCTTTATATTTATTTTCCTACTGAGGAAAAGCAACCAGGGTGGTTTGGGGCTGAGAAAGAGAAAAGGAAATGAAACGCAATAAAAAAATCTGAAAACAGTTCACCAATGCCTCTTTAGAGCAATGGTCCATCGACTTACGTGAATGGCAGTATAAAAAAATCTCAAAGTGCCGGTGCATGATCATGAGCATAGCATTATGAAGCGGCATAAATGTTCCCTGATCTCTTCCAGCAACACTGATGTTGCTCCAGTCAGGTATGCTGACTCACTAGCACTCTCCACAGACACTAGGGAATCACTGCAATGGGCCAGACAACACACACAAAAAGCCTGGCTGACATGCTGCCGGCAGGTTAAAATCATGGACAGGGGTTCAGGAATGCTGTTGAGCTCTGAAAGGTATTTCACATTACAGCTGGAGGCAATGCACTTTAAATAAAAAAGGACAGGTTCAGGGAGCTGTGGCCAACTTGACCAGTCTTTAGGTAAATATCCATTCACGTCCATTCAAGCTGAGACCTGATGGATTAAGTAAATGATTAGCTTAATATCAATCCAAATACATAAAAGGCACATACATTCACACACACTGTGAAATATTCTGTAAGACTGCCGGTGCTCTTATCTGCATACAATGGGGTCATTTTTGTTTGCCTCTGAAAGGAGCTTAGCGGAGACTTCTGCCAGACCGGAGAGGTGTGCAACACGGTCAGGTAGAGGACAAAACCGAGAGGAAAAGTAACACCGGCCTTGTATCACATAGGCTAACAAGCTGGATTCATGTATGCTGCCAAGAACTTCCCATCAGCTCTCTTACCTCCGTGTTCAATAGTGAAACGTCAATCTGTTACAGCCCGCTGTGTGCCCTTGGACAGGAGATCTGCACTGAAATATAGTTGGTCAGCTGAAAGCTCATGCAGGCTTTGTTAAGATTTTCTTGAGGCGTGATCTTGGTGCTGACCGGATAAATAACGGGGCGTCATGGCTTTTGTTGCATGTCATGCCCCTTTCTCTCCCTCATTTCCCGTCTGCCAAGGTACCAAAAACTAAAATTGCAAATTGAAAAAAATGCAAACAACCCCTGAACTGTTAACTCCTGTAAGTGTGTGGCATCAAGTACTGAAATGCTGTAAGAATATTGATTGCAATCATTCGAGGCGAGCTCACGTGCAGAAAATCATTATTTGGAGATATACTGGGAATTTGTCTTCATCACAAACTGTTATGCTTTAAATCTTTCAGGCCTTGGCTGAACTTCTGCTGAAAACACAGACGAAGAGCACATACTGTAATCTCACTTGTGAAACTGTTCTTGCTCAGCACTGTCCAATCAGGCATGGTATAAATAAAGTACTCTGCCCGAGAACTACAAGAATCTCACAGTATGTTTCAAAGACATCACATGTTCGTCCATTAAATATTTAAATAAGAGCTTGCAAAGAGAATAGACAAATATTTTACATAAAATTTTTACACTATGTTGCTTATTTTTAATGTGATGGACATGGCCAGTTTATTAACAGGTATCACGCATGCTCAGATTCACAATAGAGCTTCAAGTAGAAGAGCTTCAAGCTTCAATTTCCACAGTGGATAATCAAACACAGAACAACCACGCAATGAGAAAACAACAGTTTACACAAAAGATGGGTGAACAGAAGAAGAGCAATGAAGGAAAGCCAATATCAGAGAGAATTAGCCGAGAAATGTTTTGAAGGTGAGTTGTTTGCCACTGTAATAAGGTGAACAGAGACCTTAAAACTCACTCTAAATTTCAAAATAAGTGCACTTTCAGTTGTTAAGATAAGAAGATTCTCCTGACAGCCAACCATGACACTTTCAATCTCCAATCATCCAAACCAACCCAGACAACAGATTTGAATCCAAACTACATGCTGGAGCTACACAAAATGGGACAAAGCAAACAGGTGGCAGGTAGCTTAGAATATTTAAAACTCACTGAAAACAGGTGTTTGGTCAGTCACTTTGGCTTGACAAAACTATTAATAGTAATGACAGCTGAATAGCTGCCCGTGGTCTACCTGGAGGATAAAATGTTTTCTCTTCAGAACTATGGTAGAAGTATTTATAGGATCCACCATCTCCGACCATTACCTAGCTAATATGTCTGTTTTTTTTTTTTCAAAACTGGACTGCAACAGAAACTTAATGAGGAGGTATAGTCTTAGCACAATGTGGCTGTAGTTATATGAAAGAGAAAAGAAAAGGCTTTGGTTATTGGTCTTAATTTCCCCTGCCATTGGCAATGGATATACAAAACACTACTTGTTCACTTGAGGGATGAATGCCAAATAAGTTAATGACTAGACATTATTCAGATGTAAGCATAATGCAGATACTAATCAGGGGATGATAATTAGATCACTAAACAGCCTTTCTTCAGCTTAAGTTTTAAAAAACTACCATCCAGCTCCTTTCATTTTCATTTTCTTCCTGTTTATTCTGTCTGAACATGAGCCGTATGAGTCGAGGTGTGGGTCAGCCTGTTAGCAGAAGAGGCTCTATTCAGTTATCTGTCACACCCATCATTACCATATGGTTTGAGGTCAGTGCCTGGCGGCCGCTGTCACTAAATCTTTAGCATATCTTAAATTCCACAAAAACCATACTTGTAGTTCTACACCTGATAAAATGAACACTTTAATTTCAAGAATTGTTTTCAGCTTCACAGATCTGACTGCCTTTAGGACACAGCAACAAAAAAAATGACCTGAATGTCAGTCCACCTCAGGGTTTAGTCACTCGAGTGTTGGAGAAATAAATAGCTGTCATCTCCTCGACAAAAGCAAATGTTGTGTAAGATTGAAGAAATTGCCTACAGGCTGGGAATTTGCCTTGAGCCGTCACCGAGCACAAATAAAGCAGTGGAATAAGCTGCAGTATTAATATGACCATGCAGGCGTAACAGTGTGTTAAGAAATAAAAGACAAAGAGAAAAAAGCTGCTTAAATGTTTAAATAAAGTGTCCGCTACAGTAAAACCTCGGGAGAATAATGCTGCATGGTCTTGTGTAGGTTTTGGCATTAGCCTGGATTTCTCACATACAAAGCGGCCTCTCTTTGATGTCACTCGCGACACGTTCGCCGAGTCCTGTCTGGTGAAATCTGCAACAAGTTAGGGTTCACGCCGTGCACTTGTTATTCGGTAAGGTTTGTATCATGGCAACAGCTAGCACCAAATTCCTCTGTCAGTGCAGCCGTTTTGTGAGTGCTTTTTTAACACTACGCTGACCGTGCAGGGACGCAGCCCTTCAGCACACTCACAGTTTAAACAGACACCACCGTAGGCCGGCCACAGTCATAATTCAAACTAGTTATTACCCAGCAATGTGTAATAATTATGTGCTCTGTTTAGGCCCAGCCTGATCTGAAAACCTGACCTAAAAGCATGAGCCCAACCATAAGACAAGCATACTTTACCAAAGGTTTAGTGACAAGTTACAATTGATTTATGGGGAAGAGGCAGAGACAGAGTTTTGGCCTGGGTTTTGTGCCAGGTCTCCAGTGTTTCACAGCAGGAAAGGAGGCCCGGCGCCTATTGAGCGCCTGACCTCCACAGAGTTACAGCTGTGCTTTCCACACAAATCTGTTTGTCACAGAAAATCTTAAATCCTCAAGCTTTTCTTCCTTTTCCCCCTCTTGTGTTTGAGCAAATATGGTTAAGGCTAACTAAAAATATAGGAAATGTCAGTGGTTGCAGCTTGCTCCACTTTGCCAAGAGGGAAGAAAAAGAAGAGAGCTGAGGGTGAAATCGATTTCTATCATCCCGCGTCACGAGTGTGCTTCCCTCTGGCAACAATGTCCCTTGTGTTTACCTTTCATACCAACAGCTTTCCAGTAATGTGTGAGCGAGATTACAGGATAACTTGTGTGAGCTGTGACCACCACTTTGCTCTCCTTTTTGTTCCTCCATAAGATGTCACTCCGAGGACCAGGGGGCCACAGATGAGCCGGCTGTCAAATCACACCCTGACCACGGCTGCAGCACAGCCGTTCTGCTGCCAAGTTTGCCGGGTAGGACTTTGTCGCCTCGACTCGAGAGCCGCCTCAGCGAGGCAGAAGTTCAAAGTTCCTCTCGGGTCCCGCATCTTGGGAGGCCCATTATAAACAAGCTGATAACACTGGGTGGGCGAGTTTCCTCCTGCGTGTCACGCCGCCACGCCGTCCCCGCCTCGCGAGATGACAGCACAATGTCTGCGTGCTCTTGTTTTTCCTCCGGCTTTATGAATTCCCAGGGAAAGCCTTCACTTGCAGCTTCCTCTCCATTGTTGCATGGGTTTCTTTTTAATCCCCCCCCACCCATCCACCCACCCACCCCACAGCAGCACTCATCCCATCCCTTCAATGTCCAATCCAAAGCATGCAGAGCACCTCCAAAGAGTGCCTCACCTACAGCAACATCTCCAAAGTGACTTCTGAGGAAACTAACAGCATCACGCCGTGAGCACTTCAGGGGTGTTTCTCATGTAAACAGACAGTGGTGTGGGTGAACCAGTTAGACCCCTTTCACACACAAATAAGACAGAAGAGGCAGGACAGAGCCGACACATGAGAACAACAACAACAAGGTGCAACACCCAGCTGAGCGCTGACGGCCACACACCTGGAGGGGGCTGCGATCCCTGATTAGGGGCGAACATTAGAAAGCAGAGCAGTGTTTTAGGAGGACTGAGCACCAGCACAGCGCCTCGACTCGTGTTTTTTCTCCTCTCTCTCTCTCTCTCTCTTTTTACTCACCAGATAATCCATGAACTATCGCTGACCAGTCACAGCAGCACGACCTGGCTTTGTAGTAATCCCGTTTTTAGCCTCAGTGAGTCCCCCTAAAAAGAAAATGTAATGGGTTTGGCCACACGTCTCTTTGTATTCCCCGCCTTTCGACAGCCACGGCGAAATAAAAACCAGCCTTTTTTGTCGGTGCGTTTAAAAGCAGGGTTTTGTGGTTTCTTCCTCTTCCTCGCTGGCGGCAGCGGCTGGGTTTGTTCGCCACGACGAGGGCAGGCCGGGTCTGGGGTGCTTTCTGTGCGTGTGTGTGGACGAATCGTCCCTCGTCCGCCGGCTGACTTCCAGTTTTGATCTCAGTTATCAGTTGAGTGTTTGGTTGAGGAAACTAGCGAAGCCCACAGCGCGACGTCACGTCACGTCGCGCTGCGCACGTAGCGTGGTCACGTGACCAAAACACATGGTGGCTATTTTCATTCTCATTTTCTGCCCCTGAAAAGGCTCTTTGTTGAAATCAACTTTCTGCTTATTGCATTTTAAAGCAGGGATAGACGTCTTTTGTTTTTTTGTTTTTTTAATGGATTGCAGAAATAATCGGCTCTTATTGATTATTATTTAGATTCATCATACACCATCTATCTCTCTCTTTCATCGCTCAATGGAGGTGAAGACTTTGGCTCGTCCTCTTATCTGTGATGTAACACTGAATGTACAGATCCACAGGGTTAAATCGTAAAAAACGCTGCAGAGGGAGGCGCAGCTGTCAGGGGGTGGGGGTGCAGGCTGCCTAATGAAGCACCACTGAAGGATCATCTGGATATATCTATCATATATAATTCACACATGTAACTTATGCACCTTCATATACGGACAATAAGGACCTGGAAATTGGTGTGCAGACAAATATATAATATCTTATAAACGGATCCAAAATATACACAGTGTCAACAATATAAACATTGCATAGTGATAATGAACTTTATTTATAAGGCACATTTCACACATACAGTGCTTTACATCATAAAGGATAAAATACTGAGACAAACAAACTGAAAGCACAAACACTAAAAAAAACTAGATACTAGAAACTATTAAAACTTTAAGCAATATTCAATAACATCAAGATTACTTTAAGGGTACATTGGAGAGGACGTTGTTTTATTTGTTGTTATTGTAAATTTTGTAATTATCTATATTTTGGGCATTCATTGGTACCATAAAAAGAAAGAAAAAATAAAAATGGATGTCACAAATATCACTGTAGATCACTTTAATATTATCATATAACCAAAAAATAATTTCATGACAAACATTGTCCAGGCTAGAAAAATACATTTCACCACTAGGTGGCTCTGTCTTAGATAACAATTACCTCTATTTTCCTTCTAAAACAGGTAAAACCTTCACCAAAGTAAAGAATCTAACCTTTTGCCTACATGTTCATGCAGATGCAGTTTGCAAGCTTTGAAGCGGCACAAAATGCAACAGCCTCTGACATAATACATTACACAATACATAATGAATGAAAGAGGATGACACACTAAGCACAAACGCAGTTCAAAGTCAAAGGCTGGTTCCTGCGAAGCACGTAGTCCCAACCTGAGATATGACAAACAGAAGATGTTGTATAAAGGATATGCACAAGCTTGTGATGTGTTCATGACTGTACACGTCAAGTGCTGTGCAGTTTCTTTTTGTCTAAAAAAAGAGAGACACATTAAAAAACTGAAATTTAAGCAGCATGACAGCTGTATTTACTCTCATCAGGACAACACTAATCTTACATACTTTCCTAAACCCTCTTTGGACTAGGGAAGCCATCTTGCCAGACAGGACCAAGTTAACAGAAAGATGACCAAGAATTATCTAGTGGGAAGCAAACATGGGGCCCAGAAGAAGCAATTATGTAGTATCATCCTGATTAGAGGAACTGTATAAATCACAAGTCTGCTAATGTGATGCAAGCTGCATACTGAAGTAATTCCTGTTCCCTTGAGACTACACTCCTCTTCAATATTTAATGCGCTATGCTATAAAGGAAATCTCCCTGAACACAGTTGAGCGGAGGATGAACTGAATGTCCTCTGCTCAGGTCTCGCAGGTATGGAGGATGGTGAGGGATGGTGAGACACTTTTGCATGTACTTACTGCATTTAGTTTAACATGCAGCGTAAGTGTCTGCAAAATGAATGTAGTGGTCGTGTCTTCCTTAGGATATCTGACCTAGTCAAATGTGAGAGGAGAGACCTCTGGTGGCCTGTAGTAAAGTGCTATGATGTTTGTTTTTTGCCATTGGTTTACATTACATTTATTGGGAAGAGGGTTTTGTCCAAAGTGACTCACATTTCAAACACACACATCAGGGCCTGTTTGGAGTCCAGCATGCTGCTCAAGTACATTTAGGCAGATGCACAGAAGGAAGTGTGGTTAATAATATTAATAATAATATAATATCCGCTGATATTAATGCTCTTCATCTGCACTGTAGATGCTCCCTTGATTTACATGATTTACATTCAAAGGTCATACAGTGGCATATTATAGACTGTGTATTTAGTCCAATATAAAGATATAACATAAATAAGGCCAGATGTATTCCTTAAAGCTTTGAACACTTTACAAAACATTATATTCACACCCTCAATAATGACAAGAACCAGTTGTTCTATTTTTTATTGAATATGAAGAAATCATAAGTCAAATTACCATGGAAAAAACTCAAAATAGCCACAAGGGGGCAATATCTACCAGCGTAAAGGACATATCGTCTCTATAGGACTTGGTGTGTTGTCTGATTTTCATCTTTCCCTGTTCCCTGAAATGGTCTGTTGATCTAACAGGATGTCAACAAAACACATCATGGGTGATTTAGGCCATGCATGTCTTTCTCTGAGTAAATAAAGATGATTACTCTAAGTTATAATATACAAGAGGGGACTCAGTTAATGTGATTTTTGGACGTTATCCATCTTTATTAAAGAAAAACAACATCCAATTTTAGGATTCAGTGTTGTTCTTGTGGTCTAGAATTACAACAAGGTTTTTTAAAACACACAAAGGTCATCACCAAAGATTGAAACAAGAGAGCCAAATGTAACCAGAGGACAACGCTTTGTGCTGATGACCCATCTATCTCTATAAATACTGCCATTTTCATGCTAAACAACTCCAACAGAGTAGATGGATTCAGCGTTTCCATAGCAACTCTGTTCTTTACAAGGAGGAGAAAGTGCATATAGTTCATGGGACACTAAAACTCTCCATTTAAAGCAATGGTTAGCCCTGACTCTGGTGCAGTGAGGTGTATCCCTTCTACACCATTAAAATTAAAGTCTAAACTATTCAATGTAACTATCAAATTGAATCGTAATCAGTATAAAACTGTACTTTTTTAACAATGAAAAAGATCCTGGCAAACACCTTCACTTTGGAAACACCAGTTTATGTCCTTTAAGCTGCACATCTGAGTGGTATTACAGGTTTAGTTTGTGGGACAGATCCTTATCTAATTTTAGTATATTGACAACAGGACTAATACAGCCTCACCTGCAGGGGATCAAAAAGTATTGTTTTATGTTAATTACAGACAAAAGAGAGATTTGATTAACAAATGATACACTGGCAACTTCAGAAAATCTCTTTAATAAACCATTTCACCCTAAACAAACTCTCCCCCTGTGTTTTTTAGATTTCAATAGCTGGGAGACTTATCCTGTCTATTTGTGAATTTTCTCTCCAAAGACAATAATGATCTCATCTGAACCGGATCCTTATAAAATATAATTATATGCTGGCATTATCAATGTCACATCCACCACACATAACCAGTGATTATTGACTATGTGTTTTCTTTTTTAGCGACACATACTTCCCTGGAGGGCTTTGTTGAGTCACTTAGCGTCACTAAGTGGTTTAGACAGAGAGACTAAAACAGAGTACAGGCATTTCTCCATTCATATATAGAACAGAATAGCTGCCTTTTTTAAATGATTGATGGATGCATTCATGTATTTTTATATCAGTAATTGATGCAGCATTGACAACATAGCATTGGACTGAATGAGAGACATGCACTAAGTGATTCTGCTGCTCAGTCTGATAGTGATTTGCAAGTTGAACCATCGTGTTGTGAATCAGTCAGCATGATGTCAGCATTTTTTAGATGACATTCCTTTCAGATGATGGAAGATGATGAGGGTGCCAGGTTAACCTGACATCCACCCTACCATCTGCATCAGCTGCATTTCATCTTAAATTGTTAAAACCAGATGGGGATTCATTTTTGAAATGATTATTGTGGAATGAACTTCTGATTGGATGCTCTGTTGCGAGTAATGCTACATAACTGGAAGCTGATTGAGAACAACCAAGCAGACTTTTCTCACGTTTCAACCATGAGTAATGTAACTGAGGTCCTGTCCATTTTTTTTTTCATTTTGGGGTTTTAGCAGCATAGTGGGAATTTAAAGCCTACAATTAACACGACACATTGTGGGTTTTTATAGATTCCATCTAAGTCAAAGTAAATAAAGGACTCTTTATGTTTTCCACCAGAATTTTGTTCCTTGAGGTCTGGAGAAAGCCATTTAGATTTTACAGTGTGAAAATAAAATGTACAATTTATAGAAAACTGAATTAAATAATAGAGCAAAAATCCATTAGAGCACTAACATGTAGAAGTAGCTGTGGCCCTGTGTAACCACATCAGTGTTAATGAGTAATTCTGGTATGTTCAGGGCTGACGCCGAGGTACTCTGAGGATTTGGGGGAATGTGAAGGTTTTGGCAACCTGATGCAAAGTGCAACTGACAGTTCACTGACAGAAATCAGGTGTGAAAACAGTCTTCTAGGTGAGTCATGGCTGCGTGGTTAAAGGCTACATCTGAAAGTAACTGTGTCACGGTCACACATTTTATATGACTAACAGAATAAAAGTGTTATAAAACTGCATTGTACCAAAAATAAAATGCTCACTGCCATACTAGCACATGCTGTGTTACTGCACTCACTTTAACAATGAAATGTGACGCATCTGCATGTAACTTTAACAATGAGATGTGATGTTAACGTTGGAGCTGGTGGAGTTGCAGATCATTTCAACCACTTTATTCACCAAGCCTCGCTCAGGTGTTTGTCCTTTTAATCATTTACTGCATACCTGGTATCCATGCTCCTGCAAATTGCCCTGTGCGTGCATCTTAAAACTAGGAGTCTTGTTACGTGTGCACACACACACAGTGGATCGCTGAGGGTGATGCAGACTTTTAAAGCCTGGTTTAAACTGAGCAGCAGTCTGTATCACCTCTCTGTGCACCCCCTCTGAAACGGGACAGACCTTCCTCTGGTCTGGGACACGATTTCAGGAGCCACGGGGCGCTCAACAAGTCTGCAGAAGCCCCCCCTGCGTGTCTCCGGGGCGCTTGATTTGTGTTGCCTGGGCGGACTGCAGCAGCTCGGAGCTCCGCCCTCGATTATTCAGCCTGGTGGACGTGCGGCCGCTGCGAGGCAGAAGCGTCCGGCTCGGCTCGGGAGGGGAGAGTGCGGGAGCTGGTGCGTGTGCATGTGTGTGTGTGTGTGTGTGTGTGTGCGTCGTTGTCGTCGCCGTCGCCGTGGCGGATAGTCCCCCTTTGCTCCGCTTTCACACGCTCCGACCTCTGCACGGAGGAGAGACCGCAGCTTCCGCTCAGGTTCTGACCGAGGAAGAGGAGGAGGGACGGCGCGCAGAGCGGATATAACCGAGCTGCTCCCGCGCCGAGGGAAGTTTGGTGCGCGGAGTTTCAAGAGGAGTTTCGAGCTCGTCTGGCCGCCCCTCCTGCTCCGGCCAGCCAGCCGCCAAAACCCCCGCCGTCCTCCCCCTCCTCCTCCTCCTCCTGCTCCTGCTCCTGCTCCTCCAGCTGTGAACCATGGCGCTCCGGGCCAGGGCGCTGTACGACTTCAACTCCGAGAACCCCGGGGAGGTGTCGGTGAGGGAGAACGAGATCCTCACTCTGTACAGCGAGCAGGACATCGACGGCTGGTTCGAGGGGGCGAACAGCAAAGGGGAGCGGGGTCTGTTCCCGGCGTCCTACGTGGAGGTCCTGCGGAGCGACGCCGCCTCCACCTTCAACAACAACAGCTGCTCCACATCTGGAGACGCGTTCCCGGACTCCCGGTATGCCAACATCCCAGCCGGCGGGTTTGACGCCTCTTACGCGCCTCAGAGCAAAGTGGAGAACTTTCCCAAGGCGTCGCCGCCCGTTTTCAACACTTTCTCGGCCCCCACGCAGCAGCAGCAGCATCAGCAGCAGCAACAGCAGCATCAGCAGCAGCATCACACCTACCAGCAGCCCAGCCAAGGGAGCGACGACGACTGGGACGACGACTGGGACGACAGCTCCACCGTCGCAGACGAGCCGGGCACCGTCGGAGGAAGGTATCGCGACTTCGAGGGCAACGGGCCGTCCACCTACAGGGTGTCGACGGTGCCCCGGGGCAACGCGCAGCAAGCCAAGAGCTCGGCCACCGTCAGCAGGAACCTCAACAGGTTCTCCACCTTTGTGAAGTCAGGAGGGGAGGCGTTCGTGCTCGGGGAGGCGTCGGGCTTCGTGAAGGACGGGGATAAGATCTGCGTGGTGATGGGGCAGTACGGCCCGGAGTGGCAGGAGAACCCGTACCCCTTCTCCTGCACGATCGACGACCCCACCAAACAGACCAAGTTCAAGGGCATGAAGAGCTACATCTCCTACAAGCTGACGCCCACCCACACGCAGAACCAGGTGAACAGGAGGTACAAGCACTTTGACTGGCTCTACGCCCGGCTGGTGGAGAAGTTCCCCGTCATCTCGGTGCCGCACATCCCGGAGAAGCAGGCCACGGGCCGCTTCGAGGAGGACTTCATCTCCAAGCGGAGGAAAGGTCTCATATGGTGGATGAACCACATGACCAGCCACCCGGTCCTGGCCCGGTGCGACGTCTTCCAGCACTTCCTCACCTGCAACAGCGCGGACGAGAAGGCCTGGAAGCAGGGCAAGAGGAAGGCGGAGAAGGACGAGATGGTCGGAGCCAACTTCTTCCTCACCATCAGCACCCCCGCGGCGCCGCTCGACTTCCAGGAGGTCGAGAGCAAGATAGACGGGTTCAAGGCGTTCACCAAGAGGATGGACGACAGCACCTTGCAGCTCAATGCCACCGTCAACGAGTTCGCCCGCAAGCAGATCACCGGCTTTAAGAAGGAGTATCAAAAAGTGGGGCTGTCCTTCAAGGTCCTCAGCCAGGCCTTTGAGATGGACCAACAGTCGTACTCTGCTGGACTCAACCAGGCCATCTCCTTCACTGCGGAGGCGTACGAGGCCATCGGGGAGTATTTTGCTGAGCAGCCCAGCAAAGATCTCGACCCAATCACAGATTTGTTAGCTCTTTACCAAGGACACCTGGCGAACTACCCAGACATCATCCACGTCCAGAAAGGTAAAACAACCACACCCTCACGCACTCGTTTCATTTAAAGTTTGATCCAGGACACATTTCTACTAGGCTCTTAAAAACTGTGATTATTTAGACAAGTCGAAGTGAAAGATGCCGTCAGAATGAAACTGATGAAACAAAGGCAATGTGTAAAAGATGCTCGCAGTTAAAATCCCAGAATAGCACGAGGAGACAGATCTCATTAAAAACACGTCTGCTGAAATGTTTCACAATCCCAGCGTTCCAGTCTATTTAAAATAAACCACATATACCCATGTATAAAGTGAAACAGTATGGCACCTGTGGGATCATAAATCTGTAACCACATCATGTCACGAGTGAGGCTGGTGTACAATCAAGAGGCTTTAAAGTAAAGAAATAAGTGTGTTTGCGGGCTGTTAAAAGATCAACAGTGTCATTTGTTCTCAGGCTCCTTTAATTCTTATGTCCCACACGACACACAGCAGTCAGGTTTCAGCTATAGCTTACTTTGCTAAACAAATAGGCCCTGTTTGCATTGGAAGTGAGTTTACATGCTCCTGCCCCTGTTTGTCCCACCTGCTGAATCAAATGGGCGGCACCCGTTTTGCTGTGTTTGCTTTTCCATTACGGATGGCTTGCTCCAGCATAAGTGCTCTGGACACGGAGAATGTCTGACCCCGGCTCGCCGATCCCAGCACGGAGGCAGTGAGAAACATTTACAGCCGGATCCCTGGCAAGTGATTGTCCACGCGCTGTGTTGCCTCTGCACAGAAAGTCAATGTTGCACTAATCTAGGCCATCCTCCTACATGACCCCCGTCCCGATGATTGTTCTCATTGTGTGGCAAAATGTCAGTCTCATGAGAGGCAACACTGTTACGCAATAGGCACTGCGTTGTAGAGAAGTCCTCCTGCTGTTCAAGGATTCAAGTAGTTTTATTGTCATTTCAACATATGTTAAAAAGTATAAAAATAGAATAAGAACAAGCTAGCTAAGTATAAATACAAAATAATCAAGGTAGAAAAGTCAATGAAAGCTAAGCAGGAAAAATAAATCTTGGAATAATATAAACATACAGTAACAGTATAAACAGTAAGTGACAATGAGACAACAACAGTCTGTACCATGAGGTAGTATGCAAATGTGCAAATGTCATTGTGCCATGTGTGAGAATGTGGCACAGTCTCTCCCTTCTGATGAGAAAGCAAAGATGATAATCTAAAGGAAACATGCGGCTCAAACCAAACTGCCCATGTAGGTTATACCAGACTGACTCCTTTCTGTACATGTACGGTAACTGTGCCTCTGAGCTTCCTGTAAATCACATGAGACGTAAATCTTTACAACCACTGACAACTGGAAATGGAGAATTCCACCTGATAAAGTGCTACGTGGGACGCCATGTAGGACGCTGGCCAATATAGGGTTGCAACATTAAAGGATCACGAGAACTAATCCCTCTCATTTTTTTGCATTATGTCAGTCCTGCTGCTCTAACTCAATAAAATCACATGGCTCAGAGTAGGGTGGGAAAATAATCTTTTCATCCACGAGCCAGAACCCCCCCTGTGGTGTCCAGTATTTAATTTACCAGGTGTATGGATAAAAAAAAAAGACTTTTAGACCATAATTTTACAAAGTGACTTTGTAGAGCCACAACTCAAATTGAGCATTTTGATGGTGACTGACTGTAACGCCCCACGCCGCCTGTGGACATCTCAGTTTATCATCTGGATCCCCTACAACACTGGGCCCATTCACTCCACAATAGACAACACCGGTGGAGGGAGGGGGTGGGGAGAGGACAGACTTGTGTTTAGGCTGCTGTGGGACACAAACTTCCCAGTCAGCTCAAATCGAGTTTGCCACGTCCAAATAAGGTGACGCGGCCATTCACGCAGCCTGGAGCGATAAGCCCAGGCTAATTCCACAGATAAGGAACCCTGATTTGGTACCGCACACAGACGGCCGCTGCGCTGCGGGTGCACTGTTGAGAAAAGGTGAGGGAGTGCAGCGAAACAAGGCCTCGCCACACAGGCTGACAGAGGAGCCGGGGCATGCGGCAGATGAAAGGAGAGCAGCGTGGAGCATATTGAATCCAAAATGACTTTCATTTCTTCTTGTGTTTTTTTTTTTTTTTTGTGGACTGAGGCTGTTTAGTTTCTCTATTTATTTTGAGTCCGGTTCAGCCTGTTCCTTTCATGCATGCATTCCTTTTTGCCTCAGTCATTACGCGAGTGAGCCCGTTCCTAATTTCTCTCTATTTATAGGAAAAGCAAAAGATAAAAATACAAGAATACATCACCCCAGTTTATCCTGCGTTACAAAACTCAGTATGTGCAGGCAGACTTTCACTCTCTCACTTTCTGCAAAAGGCTATAAACATTTATTATTTGCAGCGACAGTGACAGATTTGATCAGTTGCAATGTGCCTGCATTAAATTAAATATTGTAGTGCCCACACTCATCACTCAAGTCGCCCGAATGTTTCAGGAAGTGTTAAATGGAAATACACCAAGCTACTTGACATCCACACTCCAAAGTCTACTTATGTTGTCAACTCGCCTCAAGGTCTTGGAGCGTCACCTGGCACTTGACAACTGTTAATACTGCAGTGAAATGACTGTAATTAGGGAGAGAGGTACATGAAAGAATAGGTGGTTTTTAATGAGGCCATAAACACAGAAAGCTTAAATTCCACTGGCATATCATTGTGTGAAGACAATGCTGTGCAGCTGGGAGCTAAAAGGTATCCCAGCCCTGCTCTGAGTTTGGCATTTTGTCTTTCCCTTTGTCTTCCTTTACCTCTCTCTCTCTCAGTCTCTCATTTATTTAACAGAACTGCTCCCTCCCCGCGGAGACGATCCTGCTATTCGCCCAGTTTCAATACGCCTCTCCTGATAAACGGGTTGAGGAAATGTCCACAAGTGTTATTCCTCCATTATGAAGTGAGGGTTATTGCTCTCTTCTCCCTGTCCGCACACCCGAAGAGAGCCCAGGCCACATCCTTTGTTGTCATTAACCTGAGTACACGTTTCCGCTATAGAAGTGGTCGCACAGAAACTCGCAGCAGGTCAGCTGGGACTGAATACAGCTGCAGTCTCACACCGGGGGAGCGACAACATTTGAAGTCTTGTCGGAAGGTCAAACGGTGTCCCCAACAGCCGAAGAAAAGTGCGGGTCCAGTAAACTCGTTCACTAACTGTATTCAAGCGGCTGTCCTTTGAGGTGGTCTCGCAGTCAAATCACTGTTACTTTCTTAAAGAAAAACCTGCCAGAACATCGCTTGTCAGTCTTATCAGTTCCATTTTTAGCACCCTATATCGGTCCCATTAGCCCCCCAAGCACTAAGGCAGTTTATATTTGACACCATGGAGGTGACCAGTGAAACATAAGCTCTCCCACAGAGAGACGCTGAACCTCTCCTCATCGATCTCCACCCCTTTAGGGGATCTCATTAAGTCATTAGCCCGACGCCTGACCAGGACAACAATAACATATCTGATGTTGCTCTCAAAAACGTATTGGGCTTCTCAATTTTTATTTTTGTCCCAATCTGATATAGTGGCCATAACGGCATTGGGTTTTGTTATTTCTTCTTATTTCAAGCTTTCAAGAAAGAGGAAGGGAGGAGGCCGGGTCTCATAAGTACTCACTGTTTTCGGTACCAAGATAAGGTCAACGCTGATATGGCCCATTACTAAAGAAGAGCAGTGAAGAAACAAGAATTTACACACTCGTACTCAGCATGGGTTGAATGAACATTAAAACTTTTCACCACATCCTTCATAGTTAAAAAAAAAGTCCAGCAGCTTCTGTTGAGGTGTAAGCACACATCTCCTTTTTATCACAGCTTTTTTAATGCTCACTGAAAGTCTGCTGTAAGGTCAAACACTTACTAAGTGTGACAGTATTGATGTTGCCTTTAAAGGAAAAAAAATAGATCAGGCCATATTATCACTTTAGCTAAAATAACAGAGCACCATCCACTTCTGTGGAAAGTTTTCAAATAATGTTTTTATTTTTACTGTTTTAAGTAGATAAAGGTCTTTAGCTGGCTAAGAAGATCAGTGTTTTCAGGAACGAGCACTCACTGATGGATCCGAGGAGGAATGTCTTTAATCACATTTACTTACTGCTTTCATTATCTGTTTCTAATTTGATTGGTTTGTTTAAAAGCATTGATTGCATACAGAGCACTGTTACAGTAGGAGAGAAAACCAAGCCAGAGCCTCTCTGCGGTGAATTAAGTTAATAAGTCGTTAATTAAGTTGATGAGATACATTTGGGATTTGGCCTAATTTATCCCAATTTTTGCTGAGTTTATGAGTTCCCCATGTCAGTTTGAGACACCGAGCTCATCTCAGCGAGTGTTTTGTCTGATCTCACTGCCGTTTTATCACCGCCTGATGTGATAAAACAATGGCCAGTAAGTGGGGGAAAGCACCGTTGAACAAAGACGTCGGGTTTTCCCGCTGACTCAGCGGTTCGGCTGGCACTCCCTCTGTGTCAACGCTGCAGGTCGGTCTGGTGTATCGTTGCTGTTCAGATGTCCTCTAAAGCGCAAGTGGATGACGGAGGTAGTGGAGGGATGAGATGGGGATTGCCGCCAGTTGTTCAGGTCACGGGCTCGCAGTAGCTCGGCGTTGCGTAACCAGGGATTACGTAAGAGCTGCTGCCTCCAGTGTGTCCAGGAGGGCTCGACGCCACCTCCACACAGGGAGGACTTATTCGGAGGCGTCCATCAAGATCTTTTTCCTCTTCTTAGTGTGTCACGCTGGAGTATTTTTCCTTTAACTCATTAATCACTACAGGTGATTCTGGGGTTGTCAGAATGTGGCATGACTTCATAATCTAAAAGAGAACATCTGGTCTTAATATATTTTATTCTTGTTTATTCAGAGGTTATTTCTGCTCTACAAAAATAATCATTCAAGCCAGTTTAAGACTTTCCATTTGTTTTCATTTCTCACTATTTTCTGACATTTCAGAGACTAAGCCATCGATTAAATGAGAAAATATTCGGGAGATAATGAATAGAGTCAATGTGTGCAGCCCTGCTTGACCGACTCAGATCTTTTTGGCAGCTTTATTTTGCAGCAGGCCTGCAAAGCTCGCCTGCAAGCAGCTATGAAAATGATGTGGTTCTGTATATCACAGATTGCTGACACCACCGTCTATGACTGAACTCTTGCCTTTCTCATAAAGTCTCCATGGTAACAATTATTCCTCCTTAGTCCATTAGTGGGCTTTTAAAATGCAGGAAGCCAGAGACCTTTAAGGTACAGTAAACACCTTCGGGATTGGCATTTAAGTCTTTGGACAGCTGTGTTTGTTCCCGTCTCGCTCTTTCCTTCCCCCTGTCTTTGCTCCCCTGTTATCTTTGCCTCTCTTTCTGTCATGTTCAATCTGTTGTGCATTAGAGGAATTTCAAAGATCTGGGTTAAACTGCAGCTGAGGGAGCCACAGCCAGAAGGCAAACTGGGCAGATTCTGGCAGGGGGGGGAAGGGCGATGAGATGTCTTTTTTGGGGGGGGATTTTGTCAGCATGTTGCTTTGCGCCATGTGCCGAAATACTAAAACACTGCATATGTGTGTGTCTGTGTTAAGAAAGAGGCGGCTATTAAAGCATTTCTGTGAACTTCAGGGGTCGACACAAGCCAAACGAGTGCAGGGTTAGGTCAGTAAGCCTTCTGTGGTCTCACATTTCAGGAAACACACTGACTGAATCTAAGTTTCAGCAGAGCGCCAGTGACTAAGCTCTCATAAAGACTTGAAAATCCTGTGACAGGCCAATACAGGAAGCTGTGCGGTATGTCTTAAGGGCACAATTCTCACCTTCACACGCCACCCTAAAGCCAGCGCTCCCAGATGCCACTGTCAGATGATGTCAGCAGGTTACGGTTTTGAACAACATGAGCGGTGTAATTCTGTTGTAACGGTCAGTAACATCACCCCTGCATACGGTACGTCAGTGTTGTGCTTTATATCAGGAACTTGGACTTATGAAATAATTTAAGTCATTTAACTCATCTCAGGGCTACAATAATGTCATAATCCATTAATCAGCACTGCTTGGCTAATCAAATGGCGTAAAAAGTTGGCCATCATTATGTTCTAAACCACAAGATGACGTCTTGTCCAGCCAAGAGAAGCTAGAATTAGGAAATGTTCATCGTTTTTGACAAATTGCTTGATGTTACAACAGCAATGAGGCGTCTGTCTTCACCACCTTCTTCTGCTTAGAATATCACAAGGCCAGCAAAGTTAGTTTCCCTGTCTGGCCTGTGAATCAAGTGGCAGATGGTCAAATATCTTAATAAACCACTACATTTCTAATTGTTATGAGAAGTGCATTTATATTAGCATTGATGTCACAGCCCAAAGAAATGTTTCTGTCTTTCCTCTGTGATTCCAGCTGTGGCATGCAAACATTTTTAAGTCAGGCAGAAGGTCATATCCTGTCAGCCTCTCTTGCGTTTCAACATAACACTTATTGCTCATGACATTTCCTCCTTTACTTGGTCAGAAAATGTCAGCAGTTTGATAAGTCATCTGCCATGAGCTCCTGGTGCTTTGACCCTGCCTTCTGCTCCCATCAAACCATCTGTCTGAAAAGTTGTAGGCAAATTTCTCGTCCCGGCACCAGTGTGGCTGTAGGCTCGTTCTGCAGCAAGCAAAACCCAGCAGAGGTTTTTGTAAAGGAAGCAGCAGCACTGACAGTTCGCATGTGTCAAAGTGGGGAGGTTTGTAAAGCATCATTGCTCGAGCCTCCTCATGCCACAAGAGTCCACCACATTGATGACAGCAAGCAGCGCTTCCTAGCAGAGCTGAAACTTAGTGGTGTTTTACTCTCAGTATGAAGGTGACATGGGGAAGGGAGGGATGACATTTGAATGCGTCAAGATTTTTCATTCTTAGTGATCAAAACAGTGTCCAACAGCAGAACTCAAATTGAAACTCATTGATAACCACAGTGATGGGAAGCATCAAGCACTCGAAGTGTGAAAAAACACACTTCCTCTTTCTACTACAATGATGATCGCAGATTTATCTCCTTAAAAGTTATAGTAAATTTTAAAACGGATCCATGATTTCTGACACAGAATGTCCGATTTCCATAAACAGGAAGTTTCATAAAAAGTCAGTGGCTTGCTGTTTTAAACTGAGTGTCCTGTGAAAGAGGTTTTAATTGCTTGAATGCTCCTGATAACTACATGATACTGTGCTGCACAGCCGAGGATGAAGCTGCATGGCGCAAGTTAAAAGTTAGTATCTTCAGCTGATGATACAAAAAGAAGAAATGAAAGTAAAGAAACCATGGCAGCGTTTTATAGCAACTTGAAAGGCATAAGATCTGATTCTTATCTTAACACCACGATTATAATTGTTCATCTGCATTAGCAGGACTAGACTAAGTTCAAGACTAAAGTTTATATAATTAAACACTGTGCTTCACTTTCAAAGTTACAAAAGAAAAGGCCTGTATGATGAGGTAAAACCCAAAAATTTCCTGCCGTTTAAACTTCACCAAATCCAGTAAAAAGTAGAAAACACATGCTAAGGTCACCCATATCTCTGACAGTATCCAGGATCAGATACACAGCCGCAACACAGCAGATATGCTATT
>JAOXYL010000086.1:16526137-16536630 GCA_028564955.1 Terapon puta | reverse complement strand
TGTTTGTTTGCGTCATGAAGAGATTAATATAGAAGCAGAGACACATAATAAATTTCTCCTTCACAGAAAGCTGGTCACTTGGTCCTGTGTGTTTTGTCAAATACTTAAAAATCACTCTTGTCTTTTGCTATTGTTGGTTCGATCAGACTGAATATGTCTGATCGCTTTCTGTCCAGAGCATGAGCCTGGACACAGTGAGCAAGCAGGAAAAGGGGCAATAATGTGCTGGCAGGTTAATTTGCCTTTAATGTTCACAGTGCCTCAGACACTCAAACTACAGAATTTATACGACCCATATAATGTAGCCATATTACCGTTTTATAACATCAGAAAGACAAAGGGAGCACACTGTATGGCTCTGCAGGTTTCCTTGGCTGCATCCCTGGAGGACTGGTGTGCCGTGTCAGTGTTTCATGCTAAGCTCACACACACACGCAGATCTGCTGACAGCGCAAGAGCCCGACCTGCCATCTGGGACATCTGGCCACCGCTTTAAAGGTGGCGGAGCAGATGACAGCAAACACGTAGTGAACTGGAAAAAAGGTCAAAAACAGTTGGGAGAGTTTCTCATTAGCTGTCATCACCACCGGCTATAACCAAGATAACCAAGATGCAGGACAGCGCTTATGGGAGATAACATTTTCTTCTTGCACAGATGGTCTGATTTTGTTGGAAGAAATCCTCCCTGCGCACGTCAACAGTTTTGTGCAATGCCGGCCTTTTGTTTACTGTCTTGGGGCGAGCATACTGTTAAGCAGGGCACTGGGGGTTATTTTGTTGTTGCTGTTTTAACTGATGATAATCTAGTTTGACAAATGTGATGGTGAGCAGATGATAACAGATAGCTGCAGATTTCATCGCCGGTGGGTCTCATGAAGCAACCACCCAGCTCTGTAAATATGTTGATGTTAATATGATCCCAGCAACAGATTCTCTATCAAGACCCTCCGACCCAAGACTCTCCTGACACAGCTTGATCCCACAATCCAGACATTTACAGAAACACTGTAAAGGAGACCAAGTGCACGTTCTCCTGCAAAGCTTCATAATGGAGGCAGTTTGAGTATTATGTTCTTCTGTGATAAGACATTCGCTCTGCATTAGAGCTTCTTTATGTGTAGTTAATGAATTGATTTCCCGAGGGATAGACAGTTGCCTTTTAATGGTGCAGTATCTCTGTGGGAGCGCTCGTAGGTACAGTGGTGCTCTGACCTAAATGCTAACATCATCATCATGCACAGTGTCACTGCCAAAACGCTGACAGTCATCATCTTACCTTCGTGTGTTGGTATGCTAATATTTGCTCATTCGCTCTGAGCACAAAGTACCTGAGGCTGACAGGAATATCCTTAATTTAACATTTAAACCAATCGCGAACAGGTCATATTTTTAAGAGGTCACCAAAATTGTCACAAATTTTATTTATTGCATCCATGCCATGGTATATAAATTAGTAATAGCTGTTGAAACATTAAAACTAAAAATATGGACCCCCTTGGTAGCGCTATAAGGAATCACCAAAATCAGTTAGATATATTGGAGCCATGAATGCACCGCTCTACAGATTCATGATGTAGTTGTTGCTATATTTCACAGAAAAAAAGGCCTGCTGGTGTTGCTATTGATAAAAATGTTAGGGAATTAACCAAATTTCACCTGAATGCATCCCAGTCAAGACAATTTGCCAAAAAACAAAAATGTCAACAAGCTGATGACACTAAAATAAAAGTCAGGCAATAACCAAGGTCAGCTGTTTGACTGTCTGTGGATCGTGAATGTTGCTACAATATATGAGAATCCATCATCCTCAATAGAGACGTTTCAGTCTGGATTAAAGCAGCGGACGTGCTGACAGACTGTTATTGCCATCTGTAAAGCTACACCGCTTGCATGGATCATAATGTTCTGTCACGTGGGAGCCGGGACCACTTGGAAAGTGCAAATTCCCCAGATCTCCTTCCTCTTTCCTGTGCACTATTTTTTGTAATCTTTGATTTTTATTTTCTGCATAAACTCACCAAGATGCACACAGCCTCTAGTAATCTCACCCCTCAGGCCTTCTGCCAGTACTGCCAACGCCTGAGGAAATGGGTGCTCCTGTTTTTACATTCTTGTTCTTCTCAGGCCTCTGAATAGTTGCTGTAAATGGCTAACACTGATAAATGTTAGGCGCATATTGCTCTGAAAAAAAAAAAAGATCTGGCTGAGAAAGTAGTTCTTGCTACATTTGATTGTTGTGACATATGAAAAGAACATCACAGTGTTTTGGGTTCTTTTGCGCAAAATTTGATGTCATTCACAAAGGTGCAATGTGTAATTATTTTAGGCCATGACTGTCATCATCTTTAGTGCAGTTATTCTAAGAGGCGGGGGCGGGGGGTTGTCTTACTCATACAAGTCTAGCAATGGTGCTCAGGGTTGTCTTTTTATTCTTGAGAACAGTGTGAGCAGCTGACCACATTCAACAGACACCAATGTCAAGTGTGAGAAACCCACGGCCATGAAAGCAGCGCAGGAAATACCTTCCAGATGCTGCGGGGGAGCACGATAACAGAGCATGACACGGGTGTAATCACAAGGGGCTGCAGTACATGGAGGATAGAAGAGATGTGACTTTCAGGAGGACTTGTTCTGGGAGAGTTTGTAATCAGGGCAGTCATAGCATTTTGGCTCTGGCGAGGAACGTCACATGTTCAAAATAAGTTGTCATCGCTGCTCCTGTGGGACTTGGCTCTCTCCCTTTTGGGCTTCTCTCTGGTATTCGCTGAATGTAACCCAGAAACATTCTGTCCTTTTGTCGTCAGAGCAGCAACAACCCAAAAATGAGAAAATCTGGCCGAACCGCTTCCCAGCTGCTCTCACGAGGAGCACAGGAATGGATGAAAGGAAAGAAGTAATAATCTGACAGCATATGTTCGCCTCTTCAGTGCAAAACAGACTTCTTCTGTTTTCATAAGACATGTTAACACATTTTCTAATCTTGAAATGTTTTTTCATCAGTTTCAGACGTTGGTACTGAGAAACAGTTGTTGAGAGCACAGGGCTTCCCCCTCTAAAGACCTGCCACTGACGCCACATTTAACCACACTGTTTTCACAAGGACTGAATCAGCGTCTTGAGGTCCTTGCAAAGATTACACCCAATTCCTGTTGCACCCTTCCAGTGCAACACTCAGGTCTGATTCCTCCATAAAAAACAAGAAAAGGAACTCTAACACCAAGAGTTCTGACTCAATGTATTAATGTCAAGCACAACTCTCCAAGTCACTCATGTCTGCTTGGATCCAACCTGCTGACCTTAAAGTAGAAGTAGGTAACTCCAGCGTGCTTGGGTCAAAAACAACCAATAAGAACAGAACAGAGCTTCAATCACTGCTTCTGCACAGGCTTTGCTCCACCACACATGTGCTAAGTGATGAAGCAATGAGAAAACAGTCCACACGAAGGACAAGTGAACAGAAGAAGAGCAGTGAAGAAAAGAGAGTTACAAAAAGAATTTTACTGAGCAAAAGTGCAGGGAGGGGCTTTGGAGGAGAGCTGGTGCACACCTTAGTAAGGGAGGCAGAGAGCTGGAACATATATTCACTCTAATACATAAAAGCACTTTTAGTCTGTAAGAGCAAGAGAACCCCCTAAAATTTCCAACTGGAGCTTTCCTTAAAACACCCTCACCTCCCTCTGTAGTGAACTTCTGCTCCTATGACATAACTTCATACTAAATGCCATTGTTACTTTGACCCCGACTTCCTCTTATTGCTTACAGCTGATTAAATATTGTATCATAATGTCAGGAAGTGCCCTGAGGCAAGCCACGAAGATTTCATTCCCCATATTCCTTCATGTAATATTATGATATTGAAAGAGGAAGTGCAAAAGCAAACACAGGATTTCTGTTAAAAGGAAATGGTTTGTTTCAGAGTGCAGTACCATATTAAGGTGTGACTAAGTAAAACCTGAACATGTTGTTACTGCATGGGATGCTGGAACAGCTGCTGGCATGGTGTTCCTCTTCCTCTCTGGTCACATGTAGAGTTGTACATTTCAGCAGATTTCTCTTATACTGTGGCTTGTTTCACTTTTGGCTTTGGGTTTTAATTTAGTTGCTTCAGTAATATATCATTTCATGAGAGTAGGATTACAGATACCCATGTTACAAAGTCATCTACCAACTATGTCACTGACCACCAAAGCATCATACATTTGCATTACACAGTGATGTGGCAAAAGTTGAGCCAGGTTCAGTTTTTTTCCCTTGAGCCTCAGAACTGACCTCACAAGTCAAAATGTATAAATGCAGACATGTTTACTTATATATTCAGGACTTTTAAGTATGCATCTTTAAAAAGCACCTGCACATTTAAAAATTGACTAATGCAGCTCTCCATTGCTTTAGGCCTAATTCAGGCTCTTAGGTGTCACGCAGAGACTCTGCCTTGATAGTAGATCAAATGGCTCAAATGCTATGATTTTTTTAGTCTTCATTCTTTTACCACACTAGCACTAAATAACAACATGCAGGTTGTGTAAAGTAGGTCTCCCTCGCTCTTTGTCTGCACAGTGCAGACACAAACTTCAAGAGCAGTTTCTGTTCTGTCTCATTTTTTTGCAGAGTTCATGCTTTTGGAATGTGAGGCGTTTGCCTGTACTCAGCATATTCCTGCTGGAGGGGGATTCTGGCTGGATCTGTTTTAAATTACAGCCAGGTCCGCGCTGGCCTTTGATCAGACTGTGGGCCGACAGAGGCAGAGGGGAGACCCTGGTCTGACACAGCTGACAGGCTCAGGAGCAGAGAGGATACTGAGCACTAGAGCTCTGGGCTGAGCAGATTCTCATTCTCCGGGGAGAACAACACAGAACCACTCCCTCCAACGCCAGCTTCATGTTACAGTCTCAGTGGTATAATCTCTTTATGAAAAACAGCGTGCGTGATGTGTGTGTATGCGTGTATTCGAATGTATGTGACCTCCTGAGACTTGTTTTAAGTTGGTCCCCTGTGGAGTTTTCATTATAGTTTTATTTTCTCTTAATCTTCTTAATATTACTACATGGGTTGAAGCCTAACTGGAAACTCATATGTGTGGTTCTTTACCCAGAAATGCATCTGAAACAAACAATGGTACATCTTTATGCTTCTCTGCATGACGTGTGTCCATGTAACTGTGTGACTGGAAAGTTTGGTCAATGTGGTTTGTCTGCTGACAGGTTGACGATCTGATGTTATCAGGCCGTGTGAGGTCAAACATGTTTGCCTCCTCAAACAAAGATGAAATCACTGCTCTTTCTTTCTTTTCAGATGTTTTCAGACATGCCTGAAATGTATCAAGTCTGTCATGTTTTTAGCGGAAACTGAAAGCACCTGATTGTGACACAGGCACTGTGCTAAGTACAGTACGTGCTGGTGTGTGTGTGTGTGTATCATGCTGAAATGTAATTAGGTCTAACAAGCGCTTATGTCACTCCCAGCGGGTCACATTGCTTGGCCAGAAGTTCATGCTCACCACTTCTCTGCACTTTCCCTTCAGCGAATGTCGGTCTGTGGTTTCGATTTGTTGATTTTTGATTCTTGTCGTGTTCTGATTCATGAATGTTTAAAAAACGATTTTATTTCTATTTTACTGTGTGAAATAACAGAAAACCTGCTGAAAACAACTTTTGACCAAGCCCCCGGTAGATAATGATAGAGTCGCTAGTTATAAGTGCTTCTTGGCTGTGCAGGAAGTGTGATTACACAAACATGCGGGCCCGGTCAGCAGCTCCCATGAGATCATCAACTGACCTCAGTACAGAAGCACCCTGCCCACTCCCGGGGCCCCTAGTACTGGAAAAGGCCCAGACATGCTACACCCTGCTTATAAAACCTTGATTTAGGCTAAAATCATATTTGCCATGTCTAAAATTTTGTACTGAGCTTAATCTTACATTTGTAGGCGGCCATACTCCAAAATGGCAGGAAAAAAAACACAAATAATGTTACCTTTGGGTTTATATGGTACTGGCATGATGAAATCAACATCCTGCCACAGCCACACCCATTGTCAGGGTTTCTGGAAAGTTGAGAGTAAAGTACTGATATTTTTTTCTCTTTTTTTGATATAGTCTACATTAAAGAATTTATACTACTCCAGTTCATTTAGATTATTTTCTCTGTTGTTAAATGACTTTGTTGTTAGAGCAGTGGGTACTAGTGATGTTTTCTTTTAATGATAACAAAAGCAGATGTCCAGTAAATTTGCTGGATGAATGAATTCAAAAGTTTTTGGTGACCTTTCCTCTTTTGCCACCATCAGTCCAAATTTTACTTTTGCATATAGTAAAATTGTTTAAATCTATGTCTGGGGGTTATGGGGGGTGGGGTGTGTGTGTGTATGGGGGTTATTTTGGACACCCAATCCAATTTCATCTTTCATCATCTCCTGGATAGTGTGAAAACTTTACACACATGATATCAAGTGGACATGCATGGTGCTGTGGGGATAAACCTGTTGTGTTGAACTGGGTGCAATTCAGCAGAAAAGAAAAGAAAAGAAAAGAGAAACAAGCTGTTACTTATCTGTCCTGTGCACCCTTTTGTATTGTGGGCTGTCGTGAACACGATGACCTCTTCAGGCCACCATCAGGTATCTAAACATTTACCTTCTGTTGTATTTTTCAATTTGTTCAAGGAAAGGCCGGGGGACATGCTGCGGGATCCTGTACCTGGCAGCATGTTCAGGAATGTGGGAGCACTCGGCATTCTTTAGCCCCGGTTTTGTTTTTATAGCTCTCACACAGGAAGCTCACTCCGGTGGGGCCTCATTCATGTAGTCTGAAAAACGCTGACTGCCCTCCCACCCCCACCTCTCTGGCTGCTCTCCAAGATACACACACACACACACACACACACACACACACACACACACACACATTTTTTGTCTTTGTGGGCCAATGTGCATTCTCCCCTCCCCCTTCCCCATCGGAGAGTTTCATTTATAGCTCTAATTACAATAAACAAGCAAGAACAACTAGGGAAGAGGCCACTTCCCCGGCTCACACAGTGATTTTCTCACTGAGGGGTAGAGCCACTTGCGTATCTGTCAATCATATCTCCTAGGCTAGATATTTTCTTGTTTACAAAACAAACTGTATGATTGCAGTTTGGCAGGGAAGAGCAGGTTACTCATCAAGGCCATGTCCTGAAGTCAGAGTGAAATGTGAGGAAAAGCCCTGGAAACATCTGCTCTCAAGCTTTTCAGTCTGCTAAAGTGAACTTGTAATGGTGAAATATTTAATGATGATCTTAAGCCAAAATGAGTCATCTGCACTGAGGAGGCTTGTGCAAGGTCAAACTTTAATATTAATGTTCCTCCACCAAAGACCAACCAGAAACTCTGCCCACTTTGAGAACTTGCCTTGATTTGTACAGGGACAGGATGTCTGTGTCTCTCTTTGAATTTGAATCAAACTTGAATCAAACTCAGAGAGAACACAGGCAATATGATTTCTCTCTCTATGCGTTTTGCTTGTTCTCATGTGTTTCGGAGGAAGAACACAGGTCCTTATGGACTCAAACGCCATGCGGTCAAACACACTCTCTCTTCACCACCGACACACACACACAGCCCCCCCCACACACACACACTCTGCTGACCAGCTCTGCCATCCACAGACCACAGTCGGCCACAGTCATCAAATATACCAGCTGACATGCACTCACTGGTGGTTTGACCTCCCTTACACACACCTCTTACCGCACACTTTCATAGTTCACAAGCTCAAAAATCACTGAATTACATTCTTTTATCAACACCAGTGTCTGAATTTGGACGTGCGAAATGTGTGGATTAGTGCAGTTTCGTGTGCTAGTGCTGCAAAGGATTTGACTTTGGCTCCTGATCCTTTTCACACGTCAATAACACATCCTTCCTCTTGCACTCGACTCCTTAATGATGACTGAGTGATGAGAATATGACTCTGAGCTGCCACTGAGCACAGTATCAGGCCGAACATCTGATGCATGACATCTGCTCGTGAGCCTGCTGTGGATGAATCTATAGACCGCCTCTGACAGGGACTTATCAAATCAATGGACAGTGGGGCACATGGGAGTTCATTACACGTGCGTTTGTGTATGCGTGCTGATACTCAGGAACATCGCTGGGTCATATTCTGATATGCCCATATGATCCAGGTGTCATTTCTTCTGAAAGGTTGCAGGCCTCATAATCAGAGAAGATGCTGCAACCAATAAAACCAGATGGTCAAAATGCTGACTTCATTTTGCAGAGGAAAAAAAAACATGTTACAAAATGTACTGCAAAAATACAAGTTAATCTAGAACCTCCCTAATATTGTTAGCCTCAACTGAATAACAGATTTTCTATCCAGTTTAGAATTGAATTAAAGGTTTTTATTCAATTCAGCAAAGAATGCAGCCCTGCAAAGACAAGCCAAAAGACAAAAAATGAGAGGGATGAATCTATCCAGCAAAAACCCTGCCATTGCTCCTTGTGTACACCTACAGAACATTCAATCGAGGATTAAAAATAATAGTGTTCGACTGATCATGTGTTACTTTCAATATGTGCACGACCCGCTTCTTTTGGGTGTCATTTCAGATCTCATCAGCCGTGTGCAGAGCAGAGCGAGAGAGGGAAAGCTCTGCTCACTGCCAAAAACCAGAGAAAAGCCTGTCAATGAATCAGGCAGCTAATCCCCCCCCCAGCAGATGAGAAATGCACAAGGACCCAGTTTAGTAGCAGATAAAACAGCGGCTGACACTGATGCCACTTGGGTAAAGAGCTCTGTGAAGAAAGAAAAACGGAGGCAGACTGCGGAGCACTTTTACTTCATCATCATTTGTGCAAGAGTGCGTTCTCCTAACAGGCAAACCACCACGGCTTTCAACACCAGCGCGCTACATTCTGAAACCCTCTGCAGTATTTTACGCGCCTTGATTAGCGCCTTGTGGATAAACTAAATGACACTTTGTTGATCTTACTTCAAACACGCAGACGCTGCCATTGCAAAAGTTTTATGAGATGAAGGGAGAGAAAAGGGAGCCTTTTAGAGGCGAAACACAGTCTTTGCAAAAATGAAACTGGCGGTCGAAGTGATTCAATTAACCATCTGGGTTTGTCTGTGTGGAACCTTATTAAACCGAACGAACTGAGGCTGCTTTGTCTCACTTAGTCATGTCTTGCAGGGTGCTATTGTTCTGTAACCCTCTGCCCCACAATTACCGACCCTTAAATAACCATGATCACTCTGAGATCTAATATCTGAGGGCGAGATCTCATCTGGACTAATTATCTCTTTGACTCCACTTCTTGGTGTCTCTCACACATGCACTGTAAAATGGTTTTAGCTGTACCGTAACCTGTAGTAGCTCAGTTTTTAAACCTCGGTCTCAACGTAAAGTGTGAACTGGGAACTGTGTAAATGCCCAGCTATAACACTGTGAGCGTGTAACATTGCAAACAGCTGGCGTAATGATAAATCCGAGCCCTGCTCTGTGTGTCCAACATGTGACTGTTTCCTGCCAGACATCCACATTTTGAAACTCTGAATGCGATGGTGTAAGCATTCTCTCTACATAGGTTTCCGCTTTTTGAGACTATAATTTGACTTTAGTTCATAGAGGTACCAATCACTCCTCCTTATATGCATGCATGGTACAAGCTGAGGGCCAATTCTCTACAAATTGGAAGAGTATTCATTTCAGCTTTCTCATGTATCAATGAATGCAAACATGATGCAAACAGTATCTGTTTAAATTGGTTATAAATGTAATAACAATTAAATCACTACAACATACAACAGCTGCCGACACAGCAGCGACATTCGTGGTCTCTGGAGAATGAATCCTAATGACCTTCGTGACCCTGATTTCTCTCTCTCTACTAGCATCTTATTTTCCACCGTTAAAACAAATGATAATCAGCCTTAGTTGCACTTTGCTTTTGTGCTAATTGGCAAATGAAAGCATGCTTACCTACTGAACTAAAAAATGCACAAAGCACAAGACAAGTGGGTGAATTTAAATCTTCTAAATCCTGCCTCCATTTGAGAACGCCCCCCCCCCTCTTCCCTCGAACCCTTCTGGTTTCAGTTCATGCTGTATTGTGACTGCAGCAAGACACCCACCTGATAATCATCCCCATTGTCCTTTCGTTTCTCTCTGTTTTTTTCCTTAGGCTGGGTTGCATCAACGACAGCAAGGATTCATTTTTAAATAAAAAAAAATTATGGTTTAACTTGAAATTGTGACACGTACCAAACTTTAACTCTAGCTCAAAATGAAATAAGATGACATTTAAACCAAATTCCTTTAAACTCAGTTTGGTTTTTAATCTAAACTTGAATGTAATTTTGTTGCACCAGATCTTCCAATTCCAATTTAAAATGTTATACAATATTACCTTTAAACTTAAACCTATGTCTGTATATATATATATATATATATATATATATATATATATATATATATATATATATATATATATATATATATATATA
>JAOXYL010000086.1:16512927-16525626 GCA_028564955.1 Terapon puta | reverse complement strand
AGTGGCATATAACTTTATCTTTTAAGTGTATTGCAATTGAATCTTTGATTAGAAATAAAATCCGGGTTTACAGTGTAAGAGAGATATTGAGAAGATAGTGCTGTGAAAACACGACATTTAATAGCTGGATTTGGATCTAATCTTTGTCTTTGTATACACCCTCTTTAACAGCCTGCTGGCTTTCTCCAGACAAAAGGCTGTAAATCTGACATGACATGCAAAACAAACTGTGCGTCTCTGCAAATGATTTCACACAGTAAATAGAGTGTGAATCTTTGTTCTGTCTTTCAGGTCATGAGCATTCCTGGACACAAACAAGCAGTCTCACCATTTTGTACCAGCTGTGGTGGTCTCACTGGGGATGTGGCTGCATGATTTCAGTTGTACCCTCATGTTGGTGAAAGTACTCAAACAAAGTTGCTTTTGTCACTAATAAAAAACATCAGTTTGACAGTTTGGGCTTGAGGTTGGGTATATATTCAGATTGGGGGAAGTACAAGAATCAGTCTGTCTTTGTGTTTGCATGTTTGTGTGTGAAGGAGTGAGTGGGTGATCTAAACCTTCTAAATCCAGCCTTACATTAAAGCCCCCTCCCTCCCATGGGTATGTTGAAAAGCTATGATTGAACCTTTATACTTTTCAGACCTCTTCGGCACCTCCTCCACATATTGTGGTTTCAGTTTGTGATAAGTTCGTCACTGCAAGACACCCACCTGCACCTGATAATCATACTGATTTGTCATTTTGTTTTAAGCCACCAGCAAAGCTCCATTTGGCGAGATTCAGAGATTCAGGATTAGAAAAACATCACCCAATAGATTTAGGGGTCCATTATACATTATAACATTGATAATCATATCTTCATTAGTGCAGAATCACATAAAACTAACTCTATTTGAGCAGCAGGTCCTCTTCTATCACTTCTATCTGCCATGTCTTGATCCATGTTGGTCTTGGTTTTGGTTTTATTTTTGGTTTTCATGTCTTTATGTCTTGTCATGTCTTCACGTCATGTTTTGACAGGTTTTCATGTCTTGTCATATCTTGATGTCCTTATGTCTTTATGTCTTCATGTTTCTGTTTCTGGTCCTGTCTTGTTTGGTCTTGTGTCAAGTCGTCAGGTTTTCATGTTCATGTTAGTGTGTTTTCCATGTCCGGTTATGTTTTGTCAGGTCTGTTTAGTCTTCCATGTCTTCTATGTCATGTCATGTTTCAGGTCCCTTTACTTCCTGTCCTTGTGTGTTCCCACCTGGCGTGACTGTCTGTCCCGCCCTGATTGTGTCCACCTGTTTCCCATTACCTCATGTGTATGTATTAGCATAAAGTATTCTGATGATGATTCTGATACAGATGGGATTGATTTTAACCTGTCTGTGTAGCTTAATCAATAACAAAACATTCTATATTTGTTAAATCTATTTTGTATGAATAATTTCTTATCAGGAAAATAGTTATTAAAGTTAAGTAATCAAACAAATTCTGACAATAGAAATACTCTGGTAAAGTTCAAGTACCTCAGCTTGGACTTGCTACACTACTTGAGTAAATGTACTTAATTACTTTCCACCACTGCTGAATTAACAGACTGGAACCAAACATCCTGTTTGTGGCTGCTGGAGATGTGAATGAGCGCTTATGTGTTCATGTTTATAAGTGCATTCTCCTTTCAGTTCATTGTTCAAAATGCAAATGAATTTAGACTTTGTTTATAAATCCTGTTGGAATTTTATTTTAATGGATGACAAAACAGACGTTAACAGTCGTATCTCAGGGAAGTTCCTGTTGGTGGACTATGTGGCACGACGTCATTGTGTTAAGTTTGCAGCTCACATGTGATGCCATTACTCACCACTCTATTTTGCTCACTTACGGTCAACAAGACTGAGCACCAGCACAAATTGGTAAGATGATTTTGGCATCATTGTTATCTTGAATTTACAGTTGTGCACATGTAACAGCCATCCTCAATGTTCCTGGCGTTTAGTGTGTTTGGGATCAGGGAGACAAGTAATTACTTTCATTGCATGATACCATCAGTCATGTGGACTGACTCACAGCGGTGAAGCTCCTTCTCGAGAAAAAGATCCTTGTGCTTTTCCAAATCACATTACATGCTTACCTTCTGGGCATCCAATGAGGTTTTTAGAGGATACTGCTGAACACATTTCCTCTTAAGATGGAAAACAGACAACAACAGGGTGCAGATCCTGCACTGATTTTATTGTTTTTGGATGTTCGAAAACTGCAATTTAAGTAATTGCAGGAAACTAGGAGAAGTGATGATGATTATTAATCTTTTTCTAATTGGTCCTCTGGTGCCATGTATCTTTTGTTGCACTGAGTAAAGCACCATTAGGAGGAGGGCAACAGGCTGCATATCCAGTTTAAATTATAGTGATAGTGGGAAAACTGCCAAGAGCTCATTTAAGGGTAAGAAATAAAGGATACATTGGACCACTAATAAGTCTTCTTAGAGGAAAAATGGGCAGATAATAAGTAAAAGAGGAGTAAAAGAGACTACACAGATTACATCCACACACACACACACACACACACACACACACACACGAGTGTTACTGAATGATAGCAGAAAGTAGCAGTAATTCCTTGCAAACATTTTAATGGTTTATTAAAAATATGGTATAAATAAATATGACACTTCAGGTTACATCATTCAGATGAGACTGGAATACACAGGATAAACACTTCTCTTTAGTACAAAATGGTTTCATAACATTTAAGTTTACAGTGGTTTTCTGTGACAGCAATTCCTCACATCCCATAGCTTGCCAGAACCTGTCAGAGCAGTACCTTTAATTTACAGTAGATACATGATTACAGTGTCAAACAACCAAGGCCTACAGAAGATAATGTCAAGAATCTGAGAAAACAAATTAAAAAGGCTTATTAGTGTTAAATAATCCATATAAATGCCAGCACTCATTTCAGTCAAAGAACATTTTCTTGTCATTTGTCTGGGATAAATTTCCTAGGATTTTTTAAAATCCTAAAAAAATGAATAAGCAAGAAACAGGTATTTAATGCCTCACCCCAGAAGGCCATTCCCAGTACCATACTAATGTGATTGTTTCAGGGTTAGCTGCTCAATCTCCTTAAAAGCAGGTGGACCCGCTGATGATTCAACTCCTATTTGAATTGTCTTCACTAATGTGAAGGTGAGTGAAATACAGTGTAGACTTCTGTAATCTTTAATATCAGCATGTTTTCTTTTTTTTCGTGCATGCCTTTAAAAAATACATAAATACTGTGCATAGTAAAATAATAATAATAATAAAAAAAACAGTGCTAAAACTTTAACCAGTGTGATTTGATCTGGGCTATAAATAAAAAAAAATCATAATATTCAGTCCTGTAATGAGAAACAAAGACCTCACTTATTGACAATACATGCCACCCTCATTAAAGCTAACAAGTAAATGACTGTTAACAAAATACCTGAGTTTACAAAAAGTCACTATACTATGTATACTGTATATTATACATAACAATATAAAATCTGCACAATCAATAGAAATGCTTAGACAAGACATCTTTGTGCCAGTGTCAGCCTTAGTAATTCACAGTTTCAAGCTGTTATTAACATCATCTTCCACCGCTGATGATCGTAACCCATAATGGAAGGGATTTCAACGTGCATGAGGACCAGATAACAATGTTAGTGATTAAACATACTTTAGGCACCAAAACATAGGTTATAATTTACCACAAGATGACAACTTTGTAAATGCTCAAGTGAACACACTTTGTCCGATCAACTCAATATACAGGTTTGTGTTGGATTGTAAACCAGCATTTCAATGAAAGGTGCGGCTCAAAGAAAAAACTTATCAAAACCGCAGAGGACCATCGGAGTTAACTTGTTTATCCATCCTTAAAGCTGCATGAATCAATTTTTGGCCATTAGGGGTCAGAAGCTAAGAGATACCCATGCTTGAATTATGGAATTTCATAGCAAAAGACTGGTGATACTCCAACCGCAATAAAAAAAAACCAAAATAATTAGCTATAAAAAGCTATAAAGTCGTATAAATCAGCAGAATCTGGTGATAATTCTGAGTTCTTCACTACAAGTGAAGCCTTGGACATGACACTGGAATTTGATTTGACAAATGTATTGATTAATGCAGCTTCAGGCTGATAACCTACTACAGGTAAAATTGAATTGCAGCCTCATATTAAAACACAACCATGTTCTAATTTATACCTGTAACATGAGCTGGTTTGATCATACCCAGTACTGACTCTTCTGCAGAGTGGGAGTGGTAGTTTGAATAATTTGTGAAGATGAGCCAGGAGAACCATTACTCCAAGAACTTATGAGCATGTTTGAATCAATGGTGTTATAAGCTGAGCCCTGATTAGATGTCAATAACCGATCAAAAACAGGGCTACCTGGGCAAGTGTGGTTTAATGGAGTGACAGTCACTGTGGGAACTGCTGTGCTCCTCTGGCTTTGACCCTGGTAGGACTGACTGCTTGACAGATCAGCGGAAGGTGGCTCTTTTGTTGCAGCGGCGTTCTGCTTCCTTTGCCTGTGGTGCCGAAGAAATACAACCAGGACTACAAATATGATAACAAGCAGCAGCAGGGCCAGCAGGGGTAAGATAACCAAAAGTGGATTAGAGGTTTTTTGAGGATAGGACTCTACACGAACTGGCGTGTTCCTAAAGGGAAATTCCTCGGCTCCACGTGTAGGTTTGCCAAGAGTGGTACTGAAAATACTAGTTCTGTTGGAGTTTCCCCAGCGGTTACGTCCTTTAAACTTTTGCTGGTTCTTGCTTGGTTGCTGGGTGGCTAGGAAAGCTGTAGACAGGAACGGTGACGCAGTACCATTTCTGGAAGTCCGGACTGGTGTCTGATGAACGGATGATGTGGTTGGGACGGGACTCTTTGTGGTTGGAAAAAGTGCTGGATCATATGGCACAATTGTAAAATGGAACTCCCCTTTAGCAGGTTGGACATTATCAGCTTTCAGAACAAATGCCAGAGAGTCATTCAGCTCTTGAACTCCAGTCATGTTGGCATTCAGCTCCAAGGCTACCTTCTCCTGCACCACCTCCTGAAAGGTGAAGGACTCTGCTGGTACAGCTTTCATGGACATTTTAGGTTTAGTCCGAACCACTTTGCCATACTTAGGATGGGATATTATTTCAAAGACAGGGTCACTATCACTAATATTAGCCAGTTCAGAGGCATTAAGAAAGCCAGTAGTGAGTTTGACAGCAATCCCATTGGGAATCCTCAATCCTTTGCCAACCTGAATCAAAGGTGTGACAGTTATATTAAGTACTTGACCAGTCAGATTTGCCTCTGAAGTGAAGGCAGTGAACTCAAGGCTGTCTCCTGCAGCAGAAGGGGAGATCATATGGTAGGACAACCTCCCAGCTTTTAAGTCCTCCTGTTCAAACCGTGTAACATCTTGGTTGTCCTTCAGAAGTTTGCCAAAGTTTGGAGGCTTTGTAATCTGGTAATGAATGGTGATGTTTTTTCCATTGGTCCCAGCAGCAAGGTTGTCTTCAGTCAGTGATACTGAAGTTTTGCCTTGCTCCAGTGTTAAGCCGGTATGGTTGACCAGAGAAATGGTGATTTCCGTCACCTCGAGGTTAAAGAGTTTATATATTGGCTTATGATGACCATCTGTGACACTGAAGTAAAACACCCCTGACACAGTGCTTCCATCATGGATAAAATAAATACTCCCATTGTTGATTTGGGCTTGGGTGAAGGTAACTATCGACTCATTAAAACTTCCTTTGAGAGCTAGGTAACCATTGTTTGGTTTACTAATCACAGAGAACTTAATTTCATCGGGAGGATTGTCCAAGTCTTCAACTTTGAGATTCTCAGGCCTGAGGGCAACTATATCTCCTTGTACCACCCTCAGACTTGGAGATTTGGTTTTTAGCAAAGGTGGCTGATCATTTACAGGTGTGATTGTAATGTTAAAATGTTCCTCAACAACATCATCATCATCTTGAGGGCGCTGCGCTGTTTTGCCTTTAGGATTTAGCCATGCACTAAACACAAAAGAATCCCGAGCTGTCTCTGAGTTGTCGTGCTTGTAGGTAATACCATATTTGTTAACAATGAACTGGGAAAAGTTGGGTTTCTCCTTTGTGAGGTTTCTCTCACCCACCACTATGACACCATGCTGAGGCAGAGATGTCACCTGGAACCAGACCTCATGGGAGCTCCGCTGAGGTGTTGGCAGCTTGGACATCAGGTTAGAGGCATCCAGCTTGGTTTCATCAATGACGACACTCTCCCCTTCTGTTACCTCAGCACCTAGCACCAACCAAACATCGGGCCACAATGTTAAACTGTTATAATTAATAAAAACGAAAAACAACACAATCAGTGGATGTTAGTGTAGTGGCATGGCTCTAGGGAAGGCAATGTGTTTTGAAGAAATGTGTGGTCCCTGAAAATAAATCCTATTAACTGTGTTGATCTCATGGTGACACTAGACATAAAATTGTGAGTCATGTCTTGTCTCAATAGCTAGTGGCTAGATTGCCATGAAAGTTGATACACAACTTTGTGTTCTGCTCAGCATTAATAGTAACAACTATAGTAATCCTCTAACTGTTCAGGTATCATTATACAAAAACTTCTAGTTATTCAGTACTTCCCTATTAGTATCAGCTCAACTATGTGTTTAGTGCTAATTTAAATTAAATAAAAAATATGGCAACTTACAAAACTAAAAGATTATTACCATAGTTATAGATACCTTACATCAGTGTGTTAGTATTGTTACTGTGAGCATTTTAGCATACTTTCGTGGGCATGTAATTCAAAGCACCACTGTTAAACCTTACAGCCGCTCAAGCATGGCTTTGGACGGCCTTTCGTACCTGTATTTGCAAGCAGGACCGTGTTGTGCTCGGGTCCGGTATTCTCATAAGAAATATCTATTTTGAAGATCTGGTTGTCCAGAGAGGTAGGTGGTGACGACACAGAGAAGGTCATGGAGTCCATGGCTTCCCAGCCAACTGACTCAATTGGGGTCTGAATGTACACAACCTCTTTCCTGTCCACCTGATGTACAAAAATACCACAGAACCTCAGACAAACCACCATCCAAAATAACTTCACATCAACAAATTTACATAACATGCAAGTCAGCCATCCCTGATGCAAACTGATGGTTTAATCAACTGCATAAACAGCTCAGTGGCCTAAATAACTCCACACCATTCAGGAAAACATTACTACAGTATGTATTTGATTTCATCATTAATTTAAATCAGCTTTGCTCAGCAGTAAATAAAATACACTGCAGCTGTGTCAGATCATAATCCATCAGAAATAATTGATTACATAAAAGCCTTACATGTTCCATTCAGCTAAAGAAACGCAATGTCAATTTCCTGAATGAGGATGCAGAATATCAATTATTCATATAGTGGAGGTTTGGCAACTCTCCATACAAATGGGGAGGCATCAATGTTTAATCTTAAACTCGTTCACATCTCTTGTATTTTGTCTTTCAAATATTTTAATGTCAAACAGTGTTGATAGCTCTTCACTCACCATGTCTTGTGTGAAAGTGGAGATATCCACTGTTGAATTATCAGGCTGCTTCATCACCAGACGGCCCAGTTTAGGATGCCGAATCACACTGAATGTAATGATGCGGTTTGAAGAGTTGCTGATGTCATTAGTTACTGTTTGCAAGTCCTTATTTGTGATTGGTGTAGAAGAGCCTGGGGGAAAGACAGAAAAGTTAAATGAAGAAAATCACTGATGAAATGGCAAAGATAATTGATTATGGCACTGTATTTGTTAAAAAAATGTTTCTCTTGTCTGGTATTCAGTTTAGCTGTGACCACACTGATAAAAGCTTTGTACGGCTGTTTCAAATGCTGCAAGTTTTCCCCTCTGGAAGAGTTTCACGTCTTTTTTTTACTTCAAATTATGCAAAACAAGCTGTGGAATAGATTGATGAGAGCCCTTTGATGTGTCAAATTAAAGCTCCACTGCAGACATCACAGACTTTTTACAGCACAACTGTCCAACTGCAGTGCGGGGTGTTACATAAAATCCAAATAAGGAATAAAAAATGGATCAGATCCTTGCAGGCATGGGAATCTTCCACTTGGGGAAAACAAAAAGAGAAACATCTCCTGTGCATGATGACTAGGGCCGACTACTGTGAGCTTCTTTTCTTTTTAAGATGAATTACATAGATTTCTACAGTTCGGGAGCCATGGTGACAGTATAGAAGATCTTAAAATAAGACTGCTGGTAAAATGATGGAAGGCAATGATAGAGGGAAAGAGGGGTCACAGTACACAGAAATTCATTCATCACTTGTCGTGAGCACTCCCACTATCTCTTTCAGTCTCTCATGGGAAATTTCTCTCTTAGAGGAAGATGAGGAGAGGGGCTTTTTACAATGAAAACCCATTTTCCTCTAGCCCTGTATGGGGTGGGTTTGGCTATGTTGTCAGATATTTGCGTGGCATTTTGTAATGGTAGTATATGTGTAAATATACAGAGATTGTTTGTTTCAGTTTATACAGACATGTATAAAGGAATATGATCAAAATCCCGAACACAATTGAAATACTTCCAAAATTCTAGTGAGTTGTTCAATCCTTGCCTGTGAGATGAGAAAACACATTGGTACTTTGGGAACACAAGACAGACATAAGAAAAAAAATCCAATACACCATTATTATTCACTGTCTGAAGTTCATGTTTTTTAAGTATATGGAATAAAAATGGTATGAAATGATTTAACAAAAAGGGATTATAAGAATACAGCAATGTGGAACTGGGAAAATACAGAATATCATTAAGGCACCACTACACTCCATCGGGTGGTTGAACAGATTTTTCGCCCTGGGTACGTAAACACTCCAGACTTTATGACAGAGGTAGCTGTGGTGAAAGTGAAAGTAAGACTGTAGACTCTGCTACTCAGGTCTGAAAAACAGTATTGTGACTCACATATCATTCATATTCTTGTAAAAACGGTTAATACACAACAATAAGATTGTTTGTGGACATACAACATATAATCTATAATTCATAGATTATATAATTCAACATCAGGTATAGGGGAAAGGTTTACATAGCATTGATACTTTCTTCTTATATATTATATTTTCTATTACAATTTGTTATTATTATTCATATTATTAATGCAATTAATTATAAGAAAAGAGAATCTCATAAGAAGATTTTGTGTGATATTTGCAGGAAATGCCATATTAACATACTGTCAGAATGCTTGCAGGTAAATGCTGGTTTCTTAAAGAGGCATATGCAAACGTTTAGTGGGGAGCGGTTTTACAGAGTGTATCCAGACATTTGAGGGACTTTGCAAGGAAGAAGAGAAACATTAGTCTCACCTCCACAGTGTAAAAGAGTTTCATGTCACCCCTCACCCCATCAAAACCCCTTATTGTCAGTTAAAGCTCCCATCCCGCCCACCCCCATCCCCCTCTTTCTGCCCCGCCTGGCACAAAGCACAAACAGGGCTGCCTCAGACAGACAGTGGCACAGCTTTTCAAGTGCCCACTCACCCTGTGGCTGGGAAGCTCAGCAGAGCGTGCCAGTTGGCAGTTTACGGTCCTCACTATATCCTCTCCTTCTAACTCACTAACCAGACCACTGGAAATCTCAGAAAGTCTTGAAATGCGTTTGCAGACAGAGACGACACCCAGTCAGTCTATTTTTAGCTACTGAGTATTAAAAGTAGCACGCTATATATCAAACTATTAGGCAACGGCAGCAGCTGATTCACTAGTCTGGTATCTGGGCAAAGTAATGACTTTGCCGTCGGAACGATGCTCAATTATTCAACCAGAGACTGTAGTCAAGCTGAACCTACAAGCAGGTTGGGTCTTTTTAAAGCACAAATGCAAATGAGAGGACAAGGTGCCAGAAACACACGCTGAAAATCTTCAACACTACCATCACAAAAGAAACAAAAAAGAGGAATTCAACGCTTTTCTGTTGGATATTGATAGAACAACTAAAAAAAGTCTGAATGTATGACTAATAGACAGAAAAAAAAGTTTCAGTTCATTTTCAGAAAGCAGCTGTGTGGTTTCAATATCTACTAGTGGAAATACCTATAAAAGAGAAGTACATCTTGAGTGATCTCACACAACAAACTAACAAATGAAATAAAAGATGATCAGCTCAGATTGGACATTTGAAAGTTTGGTTTGTACTTTTACCTGGAAACACTTTGAGCGGCCGGTTTTTCTCCAGACTAAGGACCAAGGCTCTGGCAGTGATGCTGAAGATCTGCCTGGGAGTGAAGTTCACACCATCGTTTACTTGGAAGTTGAATCCACCTGACATGGCACCTGGAAAATACAAAGAATCAAAGAAATTATTCAAGAGCTCCGACTTTCTGGAGACTTAAAGATGATGTATTCAGTGTGCCGCTGAAAATGAAGAAACAATTGCATCTTAGTTTGGTGAGAACATGTTTCCACTTTGTTCTTGGCTGAAGCAAATTTACAAATAAGCTGCGTCTGGGTTCTGCAAAATGCACATAAAAAGAACCAGATCAGCAGTCCTGTCCCTGGTCTCAACAAAAACTGTAATGCAAGCTAAGAAATCTTATTCTTGCCTGTACTGCCTATAGTGCCTATACTATAGTGTAGGTGTGTGCATACGTGTGTGAGAAAAGAAAGGGACATTCTTCAACATATAGGGTGGGGTGAGTACAACCTTTCCTGGCGGTCCGAGTACAGGCAAAGGAAAATGTAGATAGTAATCGGAGCAGTAAGCAGAAACCTGATCTGAGACAGCATCAGATGTTGACAGACCTTATCCACCACTTAAATCTGAGTTTCATAACACTACAAAGTATTATCACCTCCATCCTACCTTTCAGTCTGTCTGTCTACGTCAGTCATTTCAAGTTTTTTTTAATACGAATGAAGAAAGTTACACATTGTTGCTGCTGGTGTCTGTGGTGCATTGGGAGTTGACACATATGGACAGCAAGTCAAACAAACAATTGTCGGCATCAACAGTGCCCTCTAGTGTACGCAAAAGGAACAACAACAACAAGTTCTTTTGGATCAGAAAACACAGATGAATGACATTTGGCATCGATGCACTAAAATCTAAACATTCAAAATTAAATCTGTGTCAAAACAATTAAGAAATCCTTTTCAAATATCAATACAGATCATAGACAACGCTCCACTGTTTATCATACATAAGAATGAACTTCACACATACAAAACAAAAACATCTCTTTTCCTACAATATTCTTGCAACCATTCATTTGGACAACAGTATGACATTAAACCATAAACCATATTATCAAAACACAAATCTACTGAAAGTTAAATGATAATAAGTCCACAAGTCAGTAGTCTATAGCACTACTTCAGATATTATACAGTCACATATCTGATTCACAGCTTTTTTGTGAGCATTATTTTTAATACTTTCTAATCTTTATTAATTACTGATTATTCTACCAATATTTTCTTATTTTTTTATAGTTTGATTTCTGGAGAGAGGTATAAAGTATTCTACTACGGCTTGATCCTCCACCTCTACCTCCTGTTCTTCTTCTGTTGTCTGTTTTTATGCTGTCTGTCTAAATACAAAATAAAAAAGAAAATCAAACAGAATGCAATCTGACTTTTGTCATTTATACGCCATCTTCTTTTCTAGCTTCTTTACAGTATTCATTATTATTCTAGCAGGCGACAGACAAACTGATTTTACCTTTGTGAACGAACAGCAGCTGCCCCTGGTCGACGTGTGCCTGGGTGAAGTTGAGCACCGCCTTCGTGGGGGCGCTCTTCAGGGCCAGGTGTCCGTTGCTGGGCGGGGTCGCCATAAAGTGGAGCTCCTCCGGGGGCGTGTCCAGGTCCTGCACTCTCAGATCCTCGGGCCTGATCTCTGTCACCGAGGACACCCAAACCTGGACGCGAGATGGACAAGGACACAACAAGTGCCATCTGTGATCAACATGTCAAAGCAGACCTGCAGGAACACGGGAACAGACGTTTTGTTTGACACGGATCACTGCGCAGGGGCTAACGGTATTTGACAGCCAAATGTGAGTTTGACATTTACTTTGATAGATGGAATGAAGTCCTGTCATATTTTGTTATACACAGGGGCACAGGACTTGTCATACTAAAGCTTGTTTCCATTTGTGGAGACCAGTCTTGGAATAAATCCTTGTGATTCTGTTATACTGTAAAAAAAAATCAAATAAAGCTGTATTGTGGATAGAACAGGATTATATCTCATCATGTAGTTTTTTTATGAATCAAAAGTAGCTACGGAACATTTATTTTCTGCAAGTGAACAGGTGAAAAGGAAGTGAGACACATATACGACCAGTGGAAACAGCTGATGCGTCCTTGTCATTAATCAACAGATACAATGGACCCAGGACGCCGTGGGTGTAAAAGCTCCAAAGCCTTTCACATCTTTCTCTCTCTCTATTTCTTTTCTAATGTAGTTTTCCACTCCGCTGTAAATCATCCAATGAAGTGCAATGTATGAACTGCTGTAAAAATAATCTCTAACTAAGGCAAGAAAATAACAACCTTTGGGGGAAAAAAACGTCACTCTGAGCATCACTGAAGTCTCGTTCAACAACATAATTCAAATGAAGGACATCTCGGGACTAAATATAGCCATGCACACTGTAAACACAGTCGGATGTACCGCAGA
>JAOXYL010000086.1:16498069-16511208 GCA_028564955.1 Terapon puta | reverse complement strand
AGTGCAGCATGTCCAAACCTAAATATCATTCCATAACAACAGGTTAATTCAGGTTCCCTCCAGAAATAAATAAGGAGTTTGGAAAGTCAAGAGACACATTTGAATAATGTATTACAGTCTAACTAAACATGTTAGATGTAGTTTACTAAAATATTTAGAGCAGATGTAAATATGCAGATGTCTAAAATATTAAAACGGCAAAAGACTATGACTGAAATCGAATAAAGATTTGCTGTCAAAATTAACGCTGGGTGACACTGGAGTCTAAATGTCCCCAAAATTCTCTTAAAATGATAAAAATAAAAGGCTCATTGGAAGTGAGCTGGCCTTAACTGTAAGAGTCCCTGTCTGGAACAGAAGCTTGGGGCACTTTTTCAATTTGCACCTAAAAGCGCCACATCCACCCACCACACGCGACACATTGGCCCCACAGCACATTGTCTTCCCATATGAGAACACTAGCCACACATGTTCACGTCGCAGGAAGTGACTACACCTCGAATAAGCCCCCGTTTAAAAGGAAGTCACAGCAGGATCTGTCTGACGGGCAACATCAGTGTGACTCACCAAAGACACATGAGATCAATTTGCACAAACAGCACCCCCCGGAGTGGAGATCAATCCCTTAAACGTGGCAGGGTGTTGGTCGCTCATCAGGATGCAGCTTTACTGAGGGAGATGACGGCCAGGTTAAAACAAAACACACTTCACTGCACTTACATCTTTGATCCATTTTATTGAAACCCCTGACTTCCAAACCTCAGCAGGTTTTGATGTTTATTTGCTAAGGTGTTTTTGACAAACTGTCGTTTTTTATCTCACCCAAAAAAAAAACAAGAAATGGTCCCTTTAATCTGTTTTTTGATCACTAGATTAAATGACATACTGCTTGGGTTTAAGCTTCCCTCATGCTGTGAAAAGGTCTCATATGCTAAATGGATTCAGGAGACTCACAGTACTTTATGACATCTCAGTGAATTAAGTCCCAAGTTAAAATCCTGACAAGTCCTTCGGAGGAGTGAACCAGAAGTGAGTGCCGACATGTGTCACTGTGATGGCATTATTTTTAGATGTCCGTCACAGACCTTGGAAACAAGACTGCAGGACAGATGGAGAATGCACATTTTCTTTGAACTTATAAAGCATTCGAGGATTTGTCCTTTGTCTGTATTGTTTTGTTTTATTTCATTTTCATCTAAATGTGAGTGGAAGGTCAAAAAATCATTAGCAAAATCTAAATTTTTTAGATGGTCTTATCAATTTTACAGTAGATTTGATGTAGTATCTCCTATCCTGATATATAGTGCAGATCTGGCTTTGTGTTTCTTTAGCATTTGTCTGGTTTATGTAATAAAGGTAACAGGATAAGCATGATTCATAAATTTAAAAAAATGAGAAATCCTTTTTAAATATTGACTCAGGAAACATCAAAGCTGTTTTAGAGCTATCTTTCCAATAAATTACATGAGGCTGTATGTAACATTGGCCCGTGAATCTCTTAAAATCTTCCACAGTGCAAGATGAGGGGGGGCCAACATGAAGTGTAGTGGCAGAGAGCCACCTTGTGGACACCGAGAATCCAGCTCCTTTCCATCAAACAATGACTCAAATATGATGTAATTAATTAAGCAGGTCATCAATATGTATGGATTATCGGTTTGTCGTCACAAGGAAAAAAAAACACAAATAGCTGGCTTTCAAAGTTATTTGCAGTTTCTCTTAACGGTCTTTATACATTTTAGAAGCCGCTTTCTCTTGAGTATGCAGGATCCCAGAGGAATTTCAGGCATTTGGGCCAAAGCTGCTCAGACAATAGAGACCTACACTTCAGCCTCTCTTTCCAGCTGGACCTCTCCCAACTCCAGCCACTAAAGCTGACAGAGGACAAGTCAGCACTGCTCAAGCACATGGACACGCGCGACAACTTTACGAGTAACATATTTTAAATGTGTGTAAGTAAAAGTGCTTTTCACAGATGGGTCGTAAAGATGTGACGTTGGGAAAACTGGTATGAACTGACAGTGTTTGCCATTTCCTGGCTGTGCCACCACGTCACTCAACACCAAGATGCTGCAAAATGGACTTAATTCAAGCAGCATATTTTCAAAAGCAGAACCTTATGTCCGTGTAATGCCTTGAGGTTATTCTCTCTTTGATTTAAACTCTTTCGTATTCATAAGAAGCCTTAGAAATCATATCCAGTCAACCAACACTATGCAAATTGGCAGCTGCCTCTATAATTCACAGACACAGCATTGCCGGCAACCGACCAAGTGAAAATCAGTGCTTTATTGTAACAGAAGAAGAGGAGTGTTTGAAAACTTAACACCTTCGCACCATAAGGGACCTTCCTGCAAGTCCCGGGCAGCCCCCAAATGTATGTCAATGTCTGTTCTGTGCTGCTAGCCCCCCTGGACCCTCCTCCACATAGCAAACATAGTTTCCCTCAGCCAGCCAGCCAGCCATGGCAACTTGCAACGTTGCCCGCATGAAAATGGTCTGACAGTAAGCTATGGTGCCAGACCTGCTAGTAAAAAAAATGTCCAGAGTTTAAATATAGAGCAGCAGTGCAGACTCACCCTCAGGACCCTGTTGGCTGTAATAACAGGAGGATCATCGTTGACAGCTGTAACCTGGATGTACACCGTCTGCGCTGCACTTTGCTTCCTCAGGCCTGTGTCATTGGCCACCACAGTGAAGTTGTCAGCTAATGTTTCGCTGCTGTCATGGATGTAGTAAATGAATTCATGCTCCACCTGGTTAAAGACATGGAAATGATTAGTGAGAACCTGAGATTAAAACGGCGGAATTATTCAACGGGTGCAGAGGTACAAAACACTCTAATGATTTGTTAAACTTGGACAACGTCTTATCCCAGGACATTGTATATATATGGACTATGAACTAAAAACGTTATCCCTTTGTAGAATTTTATAAATGAATTAACACAAAAAATGATAGCAATTGTAATAGCAAGTTCAAGCAATTCAGGCTGGTAAGGATATGATGAAAATGGGTCACACGTGTGTAATGCTATTTTTTCCTTTCCTTTAATTTAGTATTTAATTAAGGTGAATTTTAAGTTACAAAAGTTGTAAACATGCTTGTAGATTAGGGTTAAATTAGAACAATATTAATTTTGTAAAATGGGAGAAACGTACAGAGAGTAGAAACTCAAAAACAATCAATCACATTCATCACAGTCCATCAGTTGTCCAGTCTAAACAAATTGTTCTTAGTATTGCCAAACAGTATAAAATCAAGAATGCATTTTAGATTACAAAAACTATAAAAATGCCTGTGAATTTGGATCAAATTTGAGAAAACGTTCTCTCCTCTGGATCATTTTATACTAATAAAATGTTGTCAATCAAATTATTCATCCATTACACCAACTGTCTGTCTATTGCTATTTTCTGTAGAAACTACAAGAGAGTCTGTGTCAATATCTCACCTGTCTCCTGGTGAAAGAGGTTATGGGCACACCGGGATGTCGAGAATGCTCAATGTGACCATGTTTTGGGGGCTCAGTTAAGCTATACAGGAAGTTGATTCCAGAAAAGTGTCTGTTGGTGACTTTGAGCACATCCTCAGTCAGTGCCTTAGAGGCCCCCTCTTTCAGCGTGAAATTGGAAACCTGAAGTGGGATGAGGCGTGGGATGATGTCAACAGACATCCTAATGTCGGTGACATCGGTGACCCCATTGCTGGCATCAAGGACGAAAGTGTCATTGACTTTGCTGGGCTCCACCTGCATGTACTGGATGTTTCCACGGTTAATGTCCTCTTGGGTAAATGTCTTGACAGGAGACTGTTTGGTTCCGATGTAGCGTTCCTGTGCTTCAACAAAACACCGGAGAAAGCCATGAGCCGGGGCCACCTTGACTGTGAATACAATCTCAGATGGCAGGTTGTCCTCATGAGTGACCTACAGCAATCAGAAAACATATTCACTGGTTAAACTTGAAATGTTCCATGCGTCACTTAAGTTTAGTTTTCATTTTGTCCTAAATATAAGATGGCATCATTGTAAAATGGAAAAACAAACACTGGACAGCATTCATTGCCTACCTGTTCAGCAGCCTTAAAAACAGAGCAGTAAAAACTGATCTTTTTCTGTAACATTAGTGTGATATTATCCTTTCATAGATCAGATTAACTGCTTCAAATGGAATAATGCAAATACACACATTACTGTTTACGTACATTATTATTGTAATTCATCTGGTCAAATAATAAAAAACAAAAAATGTTAATGTGAAAATTAACTTGATTCTTGGTCAAAAAATGCTAAATGAATAGAAAGGATAGTATCGAACTAAATATGACCATCAACTTATTTAATGAAATAAAAAATTGCCCTCAGGATGAAAACCTCTCTTCTGAAACACTCACCTCTAGTTTAGTATCGCTGATCTTGACTGGCTTTCCCTCTTCTACTAGTAAGATGTTGTGATGCTGCAGGATCGGTGGCCTTTGATGACTTTCAAGGTAAACTTTCACACTGATCCTTGCTGCAAGTCGAAGCCCTTTAGCTTTCACTGTTAAGTTGAAAGAATCTGCCAGATGTTTGCTGTCATTGTGCTGATAGGAGATCAGCCCATTCTTTAGGTCAGCCATTGAGAAAGAGTCCACCTTTGTTTCATTGCAGTAAAGTCCTCCATACTTGGGAGCGGCATCCATTTTGAAAACAACTTCCTGGTCATCTCTGATGTCCAAATTTGATGTGATGCTAAAATTACTACTGGAAAAGGTTACTGACTGGCCTTTCTGAACCAGTAGGCCGGTGTTGTTGGCAACCTTCAAGAAAGGGTCATGCGCACTGATGTCTAAAAGGCTTGAAATAAAATGTTTTCCATCTGAGACAAAGAGCACAAACCTGCCGGTGCTCACACCTTTGTGAATGAACAAAACTCGCTTCTCTTCCAAATCACTCTGTCGAAACTGGAAAAGCCGATGAGTTGTGTCATTAACCAGTACTAAGTCTCCCATCGGGATACCACGGCGAGTGTAAATCAGCTGGCCATCATCAAAATCAGAGTCTGCATCATGATAACGTAAATCTTCTATAGTGAGTAACTTCTGTCCATCCCTTACTACTTGGAAAACTTTGTCAATAACACGAACTGGCTTTTGGTCATTGAGTAGTTGAACAGATATGTTAAACAGCCCTTCTTTGGAGCCTACTTCATCTTCTGCAATGGAAGATTTGAATCCTTGGCTTGTGGAGGCTATGAAAGTGAACTCGTCTTGAGTTGTTTCACTGTCATCGTGGATATACATTATCCGTTCCTCTAATATTTCCTGATTACTAAAGGTTAAGATGTTGTTGTAGCTAGCATTGGAATTTGACTGACTAATTCGGACCAGCTTTCCATGTTTGGGGCTGCTTATGACTGTGTAGTACACATCCTTTGTGCTCAAAGTCTCTGCAAAAAGTTCATCTTTTGTGATAAGTTTACTTTCTCCTTCTAATATTGAAAGTCCCTCATTTCTCATAAACACACTGTTGACATCAGCTTTAATGGAAAACTGGAAATCATAGTTTTGTGACTGAGCATGTTTGGAAACCAGCTGAAATTTGAACCGGTCACTTGTGTCTTCATGAGGCCTGTCGACGAGCTCATAATGTACTTTTAGATTTGTTACATCTCTCTGACTAAAAGTTGAATTTTTCCCCAAGACTGTGGTCCCAAGCAAGATTTTTCCTTTCTTTGGTGTAGTGAGAACCCTATAATAAAGGTCATCCTCCACTAGGGTAACACCCTCAGCTATGGCAAAAAGATGCTCCGAGTCGAGTGTCACTTTTCTAACTTTATCCAAGTCTATCATGACATTCCTCACCATGTGGTACTTAACCCACTTCACAGTGATTGGGAAGAGTATTTCTGTGGTAGCCCTAGCAGCCACATTAACTTTGCTTTTAAAATAATCAGTGGCATTGGATGTTTGGATTTCTTGAAAAGTACAAATATATCTTAGGCGCTCTTTTTCTAAAAGCCTTTGTGAAAACGAGTCAGTAGGTCTCCATTCACCACTTGAATGAAGTCTTTGGAGTTCTCCATACTGTGGGGGTTCAATGACATCATACCGGATATCTACAAATTGTTTCACAGCATTGGTTTGCACTGCTAGCTGCTTTGAACCAATTATAGCAGTCTCTCCTTGAATTATGTTAAGACCTGTGTTGTTGGCAATCTTATATTCCAGTGCCACAGCCATGACCCTAAGAACTACAGTGTTGCTGACCTTTTCCCCATCACCAACTCTAAGAACTATCCTTGAGTTTCGAACCCCTGTATGAACATAGTACACCCTCAGTTCCTCCAAGTCTAAATATGAGAATGATGTCACTGCGTTGCCAGGGTTGTTTTCTATTTCCAAATATCCTGCATCAGCATTCAGGTTCCCAAGCACAGAGAAGACAAGCTCACTGTTGCTGCTATCAATGTCTGTGGCCTTCAGAACATCTGAGGTGAGACGTTTCTTTGAGTTCTCTAACAGCACAAACAGATTTCCTTCAGGGAGACTCAATTCAGGTGCATCGTTTGTAGGTGTAACAGTAATGTTGTAGCGATACAGTTTGTTGTCTTTCAAATAATCAGGAACTTGCTTTCTACTGCTAGAATAAACTGAAAACATGAAGAAGTCATCTGGTTCTTCTGAGCCTCCATGGATATACATCACTCGTCCGTGCCAAAGATCCAACATGCCAAATGTGTTCTCCTCTTGGTCTTGATCCACGTCAAGCCTTATCTGTCCACGAACTGGCTGTTCCTGAATTCTAAACATGATCTGAGACTGGCGAATTCCAAGCTTCTTGAAGTCCAAGAGTACCTTGATGTGTTTGGCGTCAAGAGATGCTCGACCACCTTCCTGGACCACAAGGTTTTTTAGGTGAATAAAATCTGAACCGTACCTTTTGTCCAAGCCCTTTGCAAGAGTGGACATGTGAAGTGATGGTGTTGGTGTAACCAAGTGAAAGAGGGATCCTGGTGAACTTGTTGGACTCACAGTTGTCAATGATATGGGTTCCTTCTCTGGCTCACAGCCAACTGAGATATCCTTGGTGACCACAGCATTGGAAAGCCCCATCTTCACTCCGCTTACTTCAATATTCTTTAAACATCCTTTAAAGGAACCTCCTCTGACACGCTTTCCAGACACAGAGACAAGTCCAACCTTTCTGACTTCTGATCGGGTGCTGTCATCAATACCTCCAACGAAAAGATAGCCTTTAAGCTGAAGCCCCTTTGAACGAGTGGTAATGCTGGTTTTCACCATCTCTCCATCGACAGTTAGCTCAATGCTTTTTGCACTGAAATGCAACTTCAAAGAATGCCATTTTCTGTCATTGATGAAAGTGAGGGAGCGAAGCTCAGTTTTGGTTCCACCCTTCCCCACAATAGCCACTGGCAAACCTTCTTGAATTTCCATAGCCACAAAGTCCCCCTCTCTGGCTGAATTGTACAGAATAATTCCCTCTTTGGCTGAAGTGTGCACAACACACTCGAATACTGCTTCCTGCTGAGCGTTCCAGGTTGGAAGAGAGATGTAAGCCTTAGAGCTGAAGAAACTGATAGGGTCCTCCTCTGTGGCAAAGAATTGGGGACTACAGCCTAAAGACACCTCATAGACATTCTTGAATCCAGTATATGGCCTTAGTGATGACAGTAAGTCATGTTCATTGAAGAGCACATCTTCCATGCATCCACGGAAGCCAATAGGGTCTCTGGAGAGATAAACCCTGTCCAGACCCCCTGAGCCTCCAACATAGAGCCCATCCAAAATATGTAGATCATGATTGGAGCCTGGCATCTTAACACTTGTGTGAGAGTTCTTGTCTACGGTCAGAGTGACATTGTGCTGCACATGGCGGACCTCTGCAGAGTGCCATGCCAGGTCGTTCAGCTGGGTGCCTCTCTCTGATTGTAACACTTGGTCCCCTGATCCAAGGTTTAATTTCAGCTGAGAAAAGAAGCAAAATATCTGGATTACAAAACATGCAATATAACAGGAATAAAATGTAAACGCAAAAGCTGGTCTTCGCATATTTTCACATTTAGTTTTTCAGTTTAGGATGGATCTTTTTTGTGATGTTCCACGTTAAATATGATGCGATACATTATTGTTAGACCGCCACTTTGGTCCACACTGAAATGCCTCAATGACTACAAAATGGTTTGCCATGAAATTTTGGTGAAATGTGTAAAGTCCCAACAGGATAAAGCCTACTAACATTGGTGGAAAGTCAACTTTCACACTGTTGTGAAAGTAAGTCAGCATTTTCACTTTTATTCTTTTCACTATTTCCTGTGAAATACCTCAACATCTATCTGATTGATTAGTACAATATTTTGTTTGACATTTTGTGAGGATGAATCCTGATAACTCGCTATCGCTTGACTTTGAGTAAAAAAAGGTTTTTGATTCCTGTTAAATTTGGAATATATTAAAATATAGCATCATTATCTGATATGCTAAAAAGAGATGAACATTTGTAAAGATTATCTATGTTAAACATGTTAGTGCAGCCTCACAGTGCCACTATAGTAAATTTAGACTCTTGTTAAAAGATGCTTGTACATGTTGCAACTATTGAGTATAATTGTGAAGACAATACTGATAAAAGTATTTTTTAACAACATATAAAATATTAATATGGAAAAGCCATTAATAATATGTAAAACTGTTTAGATTTTTATTGTATGAGAATAAATAATTGTTTATAAAACCTTTGACATTATGACTTTCAATAATAAAATGATTACTGACAGACACGGTGACACCTGGAAAGGGAAAGACAGGATTTAGACTGCTTATATTCTATGATGTCACCTATTGTCATAACAATGAGTGTTAACTTCTCTTCCTGTAATTTAAAGCAGGAAGATAACTATTATCTCTTTCCCTTCAGCTAAGTCCTCAGAGCATCATGTCACCATCTCAAAGTAATGCTGTATTTAAATGACGTGCTTGTCAAGGCTTGCTGCTGAGTCCTTGCTATTCATGCACGGGTTTCCAGGGAGCGACACTCATGTCTGACTCACATGGAATGAGACCCCAAGCCTGAGGATAACTTGTGCGAGTGAACAAAAAAATTATTTGGTGACCTGTGCTGGTTTAAGGAACAGGGACGTGCGCTTCACTCCTCGTGCTCACTGAAGTACGACAACACAGTCGTCAGTGTGATTCATTCCCGGCGGCACGAGTCTAACACGGATAGAAGCTTAGTCACAAGGATTTCTCGAGTTTGATGCACAAAAGCTATAATGCACATCCTGGGACTTTCTGTGTTTCTTATGAATGTGTCTCCATAATAAAAGACTTCCTACAGTACATCAGTCCATTCTGTGTGCTGATTTAGCCTGGCAGAGCTGCTTACAGGATGCTTTAGAGGCACTCTTCAAGGGACAAATGTATTTCACCCATAAACCCTTCTACAAGGCTTGTGTCGTGGGCTAAAAATAGAGCAAAACCCATCCTAAATCTCTGACTGTAAGTATGCCCAACATATTTTTTGTCATTAATCAGAAGTACATATCCAGAGATGTGTTTTTTTAAGCTTATTGTAAAGACACTGCATACACTATTTGTGAGATACACATTATTAAATATTACAAGTCAGTTGAATGGTACAGATTTAAATTCTCAACAATCAACCAAAAAAAACAAACAAACAAGAAAATGTTAAATTAAAATTTGAGTTAAATTAAATTTGAGCTTTTTGAAGTCAACTAATTTTCAACTGACACACCTTCGATGGCTAATTTTGAAATTATTTTTGCTTCCAATTTCCAAAATATGAGGATTTACTGCTTTACTCAGTTTTTTTAGCATTGAAAAATTGAATATAGTTTATTTTTGGACCGCTGGTTGAACAAAAAAAAAAAAAAAAAAAGGTGATGAGATGTGTTCATAAATGTTTAGACATATACGTAATAAAAAAATTATAATTCTCAGAAAATAAATCCCAAAATATATAGATACCAATTTATCATAATGTAAATTCCTGTACCAGAAATTAAGTGGTTATAAAAAGTTCACAGATTTGTTATTATTATTGTTAATATTTGATTATTTTTGAGAATTCCAGAAAATCAGAGGTAGCAAGAGACCGACGTGTGTTGCATTGGGGTCAGGTCACAAATCATTTGGCTAACATAAACAATACAATCACCCAATGGCCACTTGATGACTGAAAAACAATAAAAACACAGATCCTCCCAGTTTCCATTGTGACAACTGACTGGTATCACACCACGCAGGCTTGTCTGCTTGTGTTACCGTGCCGAGAGACTGACACTGTCAACTGAGATGGAGCAATAGCTTAAGGTGGTCAGCATGTGTGCGTGTTGCCTTTTCATACGCGTGCGTGTGGTCAAGCGCTGCGCGTCTCTGCATGTATGAATGTGTGTGCTCATGTATGCTTGAACACATATGCTCATGTACTGGGGCCACGGATGTTCTCACCTGCAGGCGACCGGCATGGAGCTCTAGTAAGAAGTAGTCGCTCTGGCCGGCAGCGAGAAACAGCAGGCCGTTGGTGCTGGAGGTTCGGAAGCGAATGCGGAGTGTGTTATGGTCGGACGACTCTGTTGCCTTCAGCTGCACAAAGCCATCGCCATAGAAGGAAGCTGGGCAGAAGAGACAGTGCAGACATTTTCAGAAAGAGAAACAGAGAGCAAATGGGAATGTAAATGTTCTGCTCACTGTCTTTTACAAGCTTTTAATACGATACTTAACATAAAAAAAAAAAAGGCACGAGGAGGAAGTGGAACGAAGTACAGTAGCAGCGAATCCAGCAAACAAAAAGCAAGTCAAGTCAAGCATTGTGGTCTTAATATAGCTAACATGTGACATTTAGATATAAAAGCCAGGCTAATTATCATCCTGGTGGTTCTTTACAAGTGGGGCAGAGTCTGTATACGTGGAAAGTGAACTCTCGCACACACACACACAGATGCACACATTAACAGAGAGCTTTTTAACACAGTCTGCTAAATTATACCTCACCTGATCTAAAGGAATGCTTGTAAGGGGAGTTTAGCCTTCCTGGTGGTCCACTTGTGTTTGTACTTTGTGCTCAACCATGATGATTTACATGCATTCAGGTACAGTACAGTACAATTATGACGCATTAAAAGCTTTACCTATGGAATAATAATAACAGCCCTCCATGAAACAAAACACCGGCTGCTGCACTGTGTCTGAATTGCAGGTTTTCGTGTCCCCTCGTTTGTAGCTTTGGGAGAAAGTTCTCCGTGGACTGTCCAGAACCAGACTCGACTGTATTTTAAAAGGCATTTGACTTTAATGCCACAACAGCTGTGTACAAACTGAGGCAGGGGATGTGAAGGAGGCTCGGAGGGAGTCGGACATGTTTGGGCCTGCCCTGCCCTGACAGGAACCTTCAACCTGAACATGAAAGGCTCTGACGTCCCCACATTGTCTGTGGCCTCATGTTCCGGGAACAGCGTGGCGGACGGACCCAGCTGTTTCTTCTACCTCACCTCCCAGCCATCTCACATCACCCTGTAATCTGGGCTAACGCGCTCTGAAGCGTTCGCATCTAGGTCTCAGTGTCCGAGAACCACCAGCGCAGCTCTTAATGAGCTCCACAGACCCACGCATATTCAAAAGGTTAACAAACATCTCCGCCCCCGTGAAGAAGCATGCCCAATCCCCCGTTTGATTTATTTGTCAGTCGTGACCCGGGGCGAGAACGGCGACTGCTAATGGGTCAGAGTGACTCACTGGGGAAGCCAGATTAAAGTCAATGTAGGTAATGCATTGTTTTTACTCACTAAAAAGGGTTAATGCACTAATGGGCAGTTTACTTGACCAAATCCGATCTGTGTGAACTGCAAAGTATAAATGAACACTAAACCAGTTCAGCATGCAAATGAGCTTTTTAGGCCACATCAATTTACAGTCCTCAATCAACAGGAGCTGATTGCAGAGAGACAAAAAAAATACAAATCAACTTTAGTTTGTCAAAAATAACGTGCATCTTCTGGTGCAAATCTGTTTTTCTATGCATGTATTATATGTTGTTATCCTGACTATAGTCTAACCATAACTTTAATTTTGGGACCCTGCAGTTTACTCTCACCAAAACATAATTTCTCATAACAAACTGTTGTTACTTTTATTATTTCTATTCAATAATTTTGTCAATGTGATGACTTTCAATGTCTTGGTTTGTCAAAAATGTTCAGTTTAATGTTAGACAAGACAAAGAAAAGCAGCAGATTCTCACAATTGAGAAAAAATGTTTCAATTGATAGTGACAACCCTCTGATCATAGTATTTATAACAAAATACCAACATATCCCATAAAATACAATGCAAACGTCTTCTGACCAATATTCATGAACTTGTTTATCCCAAACAAATATATTTCTAGTCAGCCAGATTTCTTCCATATCAAGTAGCGATACATATTTCCCATCTCAAATTCCCCACCGTGGCCAGCCAGTTCTTATTTGAGTACATCCAAAAAATATCTAATAGCACTGGCAAGGCCCATCTGAATAATAAAGTACAGGGCAGAAAGTTTTGAATATATTTGAAGAGCTTATCCTCAGGATTCCTCCCACAGCTCTGCCTGCTGATATACAGACCTACATATTTATATTTGCAGTATTAAGAAGTGCTGTATTTAATTTAGATTATTTAATTTATTTAGTGTCATAAGTAATGTTTTAATGGATTTATCCCTTCTGTCTGTTTAATTAACTCAGCCGTCAGGTGTAATGTGCCTTTAACGACCATTAAGTACAGCTGGATATAAACTAATGGATTGGCCCACAGGCTCGCTGCATCCAGCACCACTTATCCCCACTCTGACCCTGAATCAGACTGACTGGGTTTATTTCTCCTTTATACGTCATGTTCATTCATCTGACTGGCTCTGTGTAAATAACAGGGGGCAGGCGTTTTCCAAAAACTGGCCAAGAGGAACGTGATGACATTTCACTCTTAAATTCACAAGAATGGACATTAATGCTCGGTTGTATTTTTGCATTGTCACGATGACGTCATGAGATGAGACATCATGTTTGGTTAAAACAAAAGGGTCCCCCCCACTGTTAATTTCCCTGTAGGGAACAGGATTTTTGAAAAGCTGTAAAAAG
>JAOXYL010000086.1:16465653-16479895 GCA_028564955.1 Terapon puta | reverse complement strand
ACTACCTCCAACCCCTTACTGTTGTTAGTACAAGCCTACCAACTATGACCAGTTCAACCACTAATTTTCCCCTTGATTTATTTGAATGAATCACTTTCATAAGATGTAAAATTATCCAGCAATTTACAAGAAAAAGAGATTAGAGGAAAGGCTGAAAAACTAAACATCACTTTGTGGAGCAGAAATATGACTTTTTTTTCTGCCCTCCTCTAATTATATCACAACCCCCCAGGTATGAAACCACTGGCCTGATGAAAGCTGAGTCTGACCTTACGGAGCCTGACGAGCTGAATCTAAGATGTCATACAGTAATATGGTCCCATAAAGCAGATACACTATTTTTGATTCAGTGATCCAGTAACGCGGCCTTCCCTCTTGCCAAACGGCATGCCGCGAGCATCACAGCCTCACAGTGCTGTTTGCATGGCTACAGCCTCGTTAATTTATCTTTGCACATGCACACGCTCCATAGAAGTCCTCAAAAATATCTCCCTGAGTCACCCAGGCAGTGACAGGCACTGATCTTGCTTTCCACCTCATTTTAAGTAGCCCTGCATGTCAGCTATAGGTGTAAAATGTTAAGGTAAAGTGATCTACTATGCAGTATGATTCTGTTTATAGCGTCATGAGGGTGATGGCTGTGAGGTGTAAATGTGGTGATACATTCATATTTGCTGATGTGGCCTGAATATGGCCACCAGTATTTCTTAAAATATGTATGCGAGTGCATCAGTACAGTTGTAGACTGCCCATTTAAATGGAACTAAATACGGCCGCTGTTTCCCCTTTAGAAATGAAACACAGTGGATGCATATTTAAAGACCAAAAGCTGTGTCAGAGATGGAAACTGAGAGCAGACACTGCGGGGTGTCACTGGTTTCAAATATCAACGCAGTCGAGAAAAAGAGCATATCACATACCACGGTGGTACTCACAGGGAGGCAAGAGGGTGGACAGACAAGAGAGCTCATGTCTCGTTTTGACTGAGAGTGAGATTTCACATCCCCTCAGTAAAACACCACAGAAAGTAATTTCAGGGAAGGTGGTGCTGGGATGAGTAGGGTGTAAATGCTGTCAGTGTGTATTCATTATTGTATAAAACACATGATGATGATGACAGCTATCCATCTTGCTTTGTCCATCTTCAGCATCAGTTAGGGAACGACTCTTCTCTTCACTTTGTTGTCACTTTGTTTTTACAGAGGTCTATTCAAACACAGGTGAAAACACCTGTGCAGGTGTGCAGTGCCTCAAGCAGATGTGCACAAACTCATCATTCTGTCGGTGAGAAGGAGGAGGCAGTTCTTGGACAGCAAACAATAGTGTAGTCTTTGTGGGCAAATTTACCTCATTTTGTTTCTTTTCTTTCTTTTGAAACAGGCCATCAGGTCATGTATGAACAGTACTGCATCATTTCCTGTTAGTGCAAACAGTAAAGTACACCCTCAGTGTTTCTGTCCCCTCAGGCCACCACCTGATCCTGATCCTGCCTGCCCACGTGTCGCTCATTCCCTCACACAGCTTCAGTGTGTACATAACAGTTCACCTGCTCCTACTGAAATATGAAATCCAAAATATCATACAATTTATATCAGCTTCTTTTCCACAGAAAATAAACGCACACACAAAAAGAAAGGCAACACTTGAAAATACAGCTCCACGTGACTTTGTGTTCTGACTATAAATCATATAGTTTTATACCAGGTGTGTACAACCTCTATTCAGACATTGCCTCTGGCCACGCTCACACTTTTATGATATTTATGTCAATGTAAATGTTAATTATATGTTGACTCCAGAAGCAAAATTATTTCTCTCAGACTGTGAGTCGGTCTGTAACATTCATTTAATTCCAGCAGTTTTATGGTGCTTGTAATTTAGTGCTGATGTATTAACTTTCTCTCCCCATGAGTCTTTGTAAGTTAAGATGTTTCCTACAGTTTGAAGAGTCACCTTAAAAAGAATGGTTGTTTGCTTTCAATGCAAAGCTATGGATGTTTATGATCTTTTTCATTTGTGTTGATTACAGTGGAGCACAATGAGTATTGTGTGTTGTGGCTGACTCGCATCTGGAGCCAAGGAGGTTGTCTCTAAATGCTCAGGCGCTTCGGTAATGGACAGAGATGAGAGATCTTCTGTGTTAATGTTTTTTAAAAAGTAAAAACAGTACTTTGTTCACATCCAAGCACAGTGTCATGAAGGTTTTCTTTACAGGACTTTCAGACAAAAGAGATGTGTCTGAATGTGCATAGACACAAGTGCATTTTACTTTGTTAAATGCTACTTGGCCGTCCAGACTGTCAGTATTGTTTGCAGCCACTTGATGACCATGGGGACATTGTTGCCAGTGAATGTAGTTACAGGCAGAGACACGTAGCAAACAGACAATAAAAACAAAACAATGAAGCAGCACAGCAGCATTTTCTACACAACATTTGTCTCTGCTGAACCAAAGGGCACCATGAACAATGATGAGGGAAGGACTAGTCACTTCTTAGGAAGTGACTAGTGTTTGGCAGGACACACACACACCCACACACACACACCACACACACACACACACACACACACACACACACACAGAAACAGCTGTTATAGGAGACTCCCTGACATCCAATTGGTGAGAAGTGGTGTGATGTGTATGAGGTGACTCTGGTGCGAATCTACGTGTGTGTGTTTGCATGTGTGTAAGAGGAGAAAGACCAAACAAGTGATGTGTGAAGTGTGTGCATGTCCGTGTGTGACTTTGCAGTTGCGTGTTGGTGGGTGGTGTCAGAGGGGCTTTGCATGGGACATTACATGACAGACAGCAGACGGAGTGGTGAGATATCAAGTCTATCTTTCAGATGGTTGCACACACAGACACAAACAGTCGTTGTGATAACTGTGGTCTGCTGGGAACCCTGAGCGGCAGCCAAACTTTTTGTCACAGAGAACAAAGGTGTTAAGCACGCCAAACTTTTCTCTGAACGGTCTGATCTGATGAGCACATTCCTTTCCACTGCTGATATTCATTCATTATATAACCAAGGACAAAATGCCACATGTTTGGATTGTTATTCTGAGATTCTCTTTTTGGTAACATTTCTCAAAGTTTACTTTTTCAATATCATTCAACACAGTTTTTTAATATTATTTTAGAAACTTACTATTGAGGTCTGCAGACAAACTCAAACCTGGGACGCCGCAGCCTACAGTTAGCACTGTAAACCCCTTGGCCACCCTGGCACCCAAATGTACGTAATATTTTCCAATGCTTTGTAAAATCACTAGGGTGTGGATGTGGTGGGCAAGAGCTGTGGGATAAATGAGTGAAATTTCTCCATGTAGTTCATTTCGTTGAAAAACTGTACTCCAGTCGTCCTGTGCCGGAGGGTTTGGTTGCAGCCATTTCTATGTGACAAAAGAGTCATCCTAAGTTATGAGTTTTTCTGAGAGGAATCAAGCGCTCCATCACTTGCCAATATGAAAAACAAATAAAAGGCCAACCCCCCCAAAAATTGTCAGCCACTTTTTTTTTTGCCACACTGCCTTCAGGACACACCCTGTCCCTGCTAACCCCTTTGAAAACGTAAAAAAAATTATCATATCATGCTCTTCAAACAGAAATCTCTCCATGACCTGGAGCTGAGAGTCTTAGCCTGGCTTTCCTATCACTTTTGTCTGTATTATGTGTTGTTTATCTTAAGTCTCCCCAGGAAGAGCCAAAGAGGTTGTGCAGGAAGAGGACGTCTGAGCCCCTCTGCTTTGTTTCCGCAACGCTGACCTGGGTGGATAAATGGACTTAAACCAAGGGAAATGTACTCTAGTCCTTTTGGCCAATGCAACAGCATTTAAAATGCCAATTCATTCCTTTAGGCAGACACAGACAGGTTGTGTTTACCATGCAATTATTGAGAAACGCCTCTCCTGCTCATTATGGCATTCACACAGAAACCATTCTCTCTAAGTATAAGCATTAATCTGAATTAGGTCTGTTCCCTGCATGTTTGCATCTTACTGCTGATCCGATTGCACATGATTGTGCGTGAAGCGACAGGCAGGAACGCCACACCAGATATAGCACTTTTATACCCTCTAATTACGTTTCAGTGAACTCTGGGAACTTTATATAGTCGCACGTTAAAAAAATGAGTCTTTGTGTTTTGATGAGAGAAGGTCTGACTGCTTGTGAAGCTTCTGAAAGGTTTTGTTGTTGTTAGTTGAAATAATTCATGGTCAGTGTGATTCGATTTTAAAAAGTAGGAAATAAATTATCTAAATGAAAACAAATACAACTTGCTGTCAGAGCCCCAGTTGTTCAAATCTGGCATTACTTGTAGATAAGCCTCCAGTAACTTCCATCATCTGCTTGCCTTTCTGGCATTACCTTTACTTCTTGCAAAAAGTAAAAGTGGACAGTCTTTATTCTCTCATCTCTGTTCTGTTCAGATGGTCACATGGTTGTGCTTTTATCACTTGAATCTCAATACGATTCTCTAATTTCAGATAAGAACTTCAAAGTTAGCATAAACTGTCTCGTACTATACAACAGACCCTCAGGTGACTCCCTTACTTTACAAACACAGCTGGTATATTAGATATAGATGTGAGCAGCTGCACAGCAACCCTTGAAATGTTTGCTTACATGTATGAAAAACAGAATTAGAGTTAGTAGAATTAACCCGCATGGCAGTATGATGGGGATTGTAAACACAGAAATATAACATAAAAAAGAGACATTTCTACAGGAGACACTATAACCTCCAAAGATGCTGTTGTAACAGTAAATAATAAATCAAATGTACATGGATGAAACCCTAATTAGCACGGTGTTTCCTGTGGAACGTCTGTAATGTTAGCCAAAAATGATCTTTTTAGAGAGGGAAGCCTGCGCTGTGCCAACAGGGTGAGAGGTCTGTTGGTCAATAAACCATGTTGCATTAGCTGACTGTGATTTGTCATTTGGCTGCCTGCCACAGCAAAACATTACCAGCAGACAGACTTGATTAAATATTGTATAACTAGTGGGTAGACAACTGAAAGGTGGTACTAGTGTGTGCAAGGGTTACCATGTCAGAGGTTTGGAGGATGGGAGCCAGGAGCACTGTGAGGCATACGAAGGAGAACACCGTTTTAACAAATTGCTGACTTAACAAATTGTTGTTTTGCATTTATAATCAGCACAAGTGCTTTAAATGCATTTTTCTATTGAATATAAAGCCCATGTCTTTAAGATTTTCAATTTTCTGTCTTCTGCAGCACCTTTTGGAATAATTGCCATCCCCACAAAATATATATAAGAGTCCACATTACCACAAAGCTGTGTGACTACAAACAAAAATCTACAGAGAGAACTGAATATGTAAATAACTGGTAAAAAAAACCCAATCATCACAAGCTAATGAGTAAAGTAAAGGTCAGATAAGTGAAAAAATATAGTTGTAATTTAGGTGTAACAACTAAGTTAAGAGTTTAAATTCAACCGCAATAATTGGTAATTGCAGGTGCATCACTCTAGTTTCAGTTCCTCCTCTGAACTTCAGTCATTAGAAAGATAGTTAGAAAACTTTTCTCTCACTGATTGCTTGTACATTACAGACCACAAAGCGAGCTCCACCGAAAGAGTTACTATTTGAGGGTCCTTAGCAGCTCATATCTTTCTAAGCAAGCCTCCTTACAGCTTAGAGCGTCCCCATTCTACATGGGCACTCTGCAGGTCATAGTCATGGCCCATAAGACTCAAGGAATGACCTGACTTAAAGAGACATACAGTTCATTCTCTGTTATATTTGTTTTGGCAACATCTGTTGGGTGGGGTGTAATAAAGTGTGTGTTGTGTGCATCAACCTACTTTTCAATCTGTCAATCTATCTATACATCAGTTGTTTTTATACATTTATATAATACTGTATATACATATATAAAGTGCTGGTCGTTCAGTCATTTATATACAGAGGTGGACACCTTAAGGCCCATGTGTTCTCCAGCTGTTCTGTAACAGCCCTGCAGGCCTCAATCTGTACTTCCGCTCAATAACATCAAACGATCCTCACCCTCCTCTCATCTTCACACATGGGTGTGTTTGATGCGTGAGTCAAAAGGTATGCATGCAAGTTACTGTGCATGTCAACCTGCCCGCACACAAAACAGATCCTATCTCGTCTGTTTCACAACCGTTTGAGCTCAGCAGGGCCTCTTTGGTCCTCTGAGAAACAGCCCACAATTACTTCTGACAAAATACGAGTCATTTTCAAATATAAATTTATAAATGACAAATATTTTGGTAAGTGAGGGGGGGAAAGAGCACAGACTAAACAAAAATGAAGCCATCAGAAACAAACTCAAGGAGACACATCAGATGTTTTGTTTTCAGGTAACTTCCCCAAAATGTGCCTTAATCCTCTTCTGATGAATTTGATGTTTATGAGCAAGAAGAATAAACATTCTTTGAGTGTGAGCTCCAGTCTGACGACCTTTCCGGGACGCTAACTTTCAGTTTTAACATGAGACAGCAATAGGTGAGATCATGACTGCGGGCAAGTAAATCAGTCTCCTCTCTGCAAGTACTGGCAATATCCAAACTTTGCTGGGAGACCAGAGCCAGACATGTTGTTTCAGAATCGGTTAACAAGCACCCCCAACTTCCTGCGGTGAAGACACAGGGGGATGGAGGAGATCTGGACTGACTGTCCTGTTGTGTTTTAAAGACACAGTCCCCTTCAAAATGTGTTGAAAACCTTTTACAGAGCAGTATTCTTTCAAATACGGCCCTCAATGTCACAGTTTTATGAAATCCTCTTTGGAGATAAGTGTCTCAGATATGAAGCTTTTGTTTTACTAGGATGTGAAGGATGGGCACGTCCAAATTACATGTTAATTTAAATGTTTTCATTGTCAGAGGTATATAGCTCTGATTCTATTTACTTAGACTGTGTTATTAAATGTGTGATAAATGTCCATTCCCCCCAAAATATGAAAGCCAACATTACCACAAAGCTGTGAGAGTACAGACAGACATGGATATGTAAAATAAAACTCAAAAAAAAAAAAAAACAAACCTTATAAAATGCAAGGGTAAAGGCCATTCAGGGTAAGTGAGAAAATGTATTTGTAATTTCGGTGTAACAAACCTTTAAGCTAACAGGTTAAAGCTGCATTCGACAATCATTTTAAACCGGCAGCATGTCAAATAACTTTGTGTGAAAGCAGTGGCTTGTGGTACTGAGAGTGAATGATTATCATCTGAGCCTACAGTTCATGTGCTCGTTGCTACTTATTTTTAGCATCTGTAGATATTTTTATTCATCAAAAATGTTTTTCTTTGACCAACATTTCAAAATAAAAAAAATTACCCTAATATGCTACCCAGTAAGTGGGTGTTCAGACATTAGCCTGCTATAAAGTCCAGTTTATCTAATTTACAACAGCCTACGTGTAAAGTGTTGGGTTTTACCTTTGTTTTAGTATTTTGAGCATCACTTGTCATATGAAAACAAAAGATTCCCACAGTCTTCCTGTTGTGCTTCCTGGTCACCCTTTAGAAACATCTCTCTCTCTCTCTCTCTCTCTCTCTCTCTCTCTCTTTCTCTCTCTCTGAGTGGCAGAGCTGTCAACTGAAGTCACACTGGACGGCAACAGAGGAAGTGGCGTCTGCACCTGGTTCAAAAGCAGCTCAGCCAACTTCATCAGCATTCGGCACCAGAGAGCATCCGAGCAGGAAACTGAAGGAAGAGGAAAATCGAGGGTGTTGCACTGCTTTGCATTGAACAGCCCTCCCTTTCCATCACGCCACTCTTTAGTTAAAATACAGTTAGTTTTGAGGATTTTGAGACCAGTGACTCAAACACTACAAACTTGACATGAACATAAGACCCAGGTTGACATTTGAAGCATTATCACATGTAGAAAAAAACAATTGTTCGCCAACTGCTTGGCAACTAATGCAGTCCTTTCCTATCTACAGGAAACAAGTGGCAGCCTAGGAAATAAAATATAAAAATATGATCTGAACCAAAGACAGCTGAATACAATAATACAGCGACATGATGATATTTCTTGTGAAAAATACCTAGCGGGTCTTTAAAATGTGGATCAAATATACTTGCGGCGGAGAAATAACTCATCACAGCCACTTTCCCACCAAGTGTTCGAGTTGGATTTGACACAAAGTCCCTTTGTTTGGACAAGGGCCACACATTCAATGGCTGACATTCAAAGAGAGCACAGGGTCACGGTTCAGGGATTAGGGTCAGTTTAAAGGTTTGGTGGAGGAGAGTGAGGAAGGGGTCAGGGTTAAGGTTAGACTTGGCATAGGGGGATGGCTTCACTACACAGAGTAGGAATGTGTACATGCCTACAAATGAATTTAGCTTCAATGCTGATTTTATGGTCCCTTGGGATGTTTTCCAAGCGATTACTTTCCTTGCCATCGCTGGTTAGGCGGACACACTGCCTGTCACATTTGAATGCCTGAGCTGTGTGGCTGAGAAAGAAGTTATTTGTTAAAGCCTTGCTAATGTGATGCATCAAACTACTTTCATTTTTTGCATCAGCTCTTTGATCTTCCATTTAAAATATTTGTGGGTTAACATGGCACCAAGTAACAAATTCAAGCTTGGCTCTTTTGCCGTTTGATCTAAGTCTTTTAGGGATTTTCCAACAATCAAACAAATACAGGATTGTGTCTTCCTGAATTTCGAGCGAAAATGTCGTGCAGCTGTATAACACAGTGACTGAAGGAGCAGGAATGCGCAGATTGATGTCCGCACTTGTTCAAATGTCTGCTACTAATTTGAAAGGCATGTCTCTGTTGTGAATGCAGATTTTCAGCCACGCCAACGCATACACGGAAATTTCAATGTCATTGAACTGGAGTAACCCTCTTTTAAGGTGAGGCCATACCTCTCAGCCAATCACAATGGGCCCTGGAATCAGGCACCCTGCCCTGAGCCAATCAACACGTTTGTGTTTTTTCTTTCTCCCCCCTCTCTCGTCTCTCTCTCTCTCACTTTCTCCGTCTCCTTTTCATTCTTTCTGAAATACTATTTCATGAGTTACGACCCACCCCCAGAGGCGGAAGTGGTTACCGTTTGTTGGGGTGTGCTCATCACTTGCGTTTTGTTTCTCCCAAAGCTCTGGCCCTTGTTTCTCTGGAGCTTGCCTGTCATGCCATTGTGTGCTCCTCATTCATTCACAAAACAGACAATACCAGGGGAAATCCCTCAACCTCGGAGGGCCATTTCGCTCATGACTATGCCTGCTCTGAACAGGAGCCCCTGTTTGTTATGCTCACCTCTAATAGTTCCTCTGTGGAGGGGTTGTAGTTGGGTTTTGGAGCTGCGTGTGAGCGTGAGTACACTTAGGTATGCGAGCAGATGTCCCACAGCGAGTGTAATACGAGGTGGGAACACTGTCATCTGCCTTCAGGGGTTGCATAATCGATGTCAGGCCAAGACTCGGCCGCTTGTGTGTCTTACTCAACAGAGATTCCCACAGGATACCATAACATACAGTAAAGCTCAGGTGGTCCGTTCCCATACATCAGGAGGATGGGAAGCCTGAGAGGGGAACTCTTCTTGATAACAAGTCATTGTTTTATTTGGAGAGGAGCTTTGGGAGTAAAGTTACATAAACCTGCTTTTGAAGGATATGTTTTAATCTGATCTGATCCAAAATTTAGGGATGAAAGAGAAGAGTTGAATGACAGCAGCAGAAGTCAAGTGGCGTTCACGTTATCAGCCCAAACCCTCTTCTGTCATTAGGCCTATGATTCAGATATGGAAGATTTCCACAGAAAACCCTTTAATGTGAGAAATTATCTCAGGAATAACAGCAGAGGAAGGATCCTTCTTCCAAGATGAACAGACATGTCAATGCAGTAGATGAAAACAACAGTAGAAAACACACTGAAAATATCAACTATCAGAATGACAGTATATCATACAGTTCACAAAATAATCTAATCTGAGAAAAAGAACTTGAACTAGCTTCAGTCTTAGTACAACAACAAAATTACTCTCTAACTTATTGCCGTGTGATGTGACACATTTCCAGATGGAGTGGAAAACCCCATTTTGAAACGACTGCCCTTTAAATCAAACAATCTTGAGACTTCCTCTAACAGTAACTGGCAGTGTGGAGACACTCAAGGTGGTGGGAAAATTGTGTGTGTGTGTGTCATTTATTATCATAAGGACATAATGTGTTAATGTGTGATTACAATTGTTTGTGTCTCCTCAAATTTTCCCACCAAATTTTCCATGTGACTGTGTGTGTGTGTGAGACACAGACACATGAATATAGGAATAATTTATTTTTAATAAAAGCAGAAGACATACAAATAGCTTTAGAGAACATCAGAATGTCTCTGATTTAGTAGCTGGGCAAGTCAAAGAGATTAAAATTAATGTGGCAAGATATGGTCTTGAACGTGCATGCTCTCCACTGCCTTGGCCAGAGAAAGATGCTAGTATGCAAGCCCTTGGAGACTTTTTCTGCCTACGTGCTCCATGAGCGAGCCCTCTTGGACTCCATCTTTGAAAGGTCACTATCTATCACTCAATGACGTAACACAATGGTGATCAAGCCTGTGTCGATGAAAGCATGTGCGTCTGTAGTGTAGTGTGCGTCTGAAACAAATCACAAACAGCACATAGTTAGGCTTTTTAACTGATTCACTCAGCAAAACATCTGTTTGTGAAATGGTGTAATGTATTTTCTGGTCTCTGCTGGCATTGTGTGTAAACAGTCACTATCGCGGACAAATAAAGAAAAGGTCAATAGTTGTAGGTGATGAAACTTGGAGAGTGATATCCAAAAACACACTTTTTAACCCTCTGATGCATACATTATGAAAGCCTTGGTCAAGATTTTTTGAGGCTGATATGCAGTTCCACCGTAGAAACCAATGCATTAAAGAGAACTTCCTTTTTAGTAGCTGGTCACTGTAGTGACAGCCATGCACCAGAGGGTTAATATTAATTATCACCATAGCTGTCGTGAAAGACAGCTAAATTAAAATAATAAATATCCATGATTATATCTTGTTTGCAACTATTTACACATGCAAGAAATTTTATTTTATTATTCATTTTTTAACCTTTATTTTGTTTTCTACTAATGCCAGAATGAAATCCACGCACTGTATATCCACTGTGTTCATGTTAGTTGCTAACTTTGCCTCCTGCTGCTTCATGGAGGATAATGAGGTCAATAAGGGTAGTGAGAACAAACGAAAAGTTTGTAAAGTCGCAGGCTGAGTAACCAAAATAACAAGCTGAAAGACGGTAAATTGAGAGATAATTCTCTATAAGGTCATTAGTGCTACATGAGCTGCAAGTATTAATACTCATTTGGATCAACAAGCACTTGTCGCATCTTCGAAACTTCAGCTGCCAATATCTGTAGAAATAAAGCTCCAATATATGTTGAAGACTGTTTAATGTTTCCACGCTGCTCAAATTCATCACATACTTGCTCTGGTTCTCGAGGGTGTGTTTGAAGAGATGATTCACTCCTTGCATAAGTAAATGTGGCTACATTTTTAGGGTGGGACTTCTTTGCATATTGACTGCAGATTAACATTCGGTTCAGGCTCCTAACCAAGCAATTACAGCAATTACCACGATGAAAGGATTTAGGTTTGTCCTGCATGGTGATTATTTCCACAGACAGGGAGTATCTACTATAAATTGCCATAAATGATTTCATAATCTGTACAGTACATGTAGTACTATGATATACTGGATGTTTCCAAAAAAAAAGCTTGACTGTTTTCTGCAAAGTTAGCAATGAGTTTTAAGGCATACCCTGCAACTCAATAATGGCACAAGCACAATTTCTTCACGTGCTTATGTTTCTGATTAAGGAAAATGGGAAGTCTGGGAAGATTCACAGACAGATCTGCTTTTCTCCTCATTGCTCTTTGTTAGGCTCTTGCTAATTGAATGCAGATGTCCGTTAAAAAAAAAAAATTACTGCTGTCCTCTAAATTATCTTTCTTTCTTTTTTTTGCCTGGTCTGTCGCAGCTTATCTGTCACTGATAATTCCAATATCAAAACAATAAGTCATGTAAGGCTTGATATCACTTCCTGTTTGATAAGACAGTGTTTCTGAAGTTAATCGGTCAAGGCGGTTCCAGATCTGTAATTTTCCAATCAAAGAGGTTTTCCAACAGTTAACCTGTACCTGTACTGTCTATATATTTTTAAAATGCATGCATAGATACGTGCATGCATACAGATCACTGCAGGGGAAGAGGACACAAAGCATGTGGAAAACATGATGGAAAGATGCTGAATTTCATGGTTTTAATTTGAGGAACATCAAAGGCTTCTAAAACCTCTGATGTTTCCTTCTGATGCAATTTTTCATGTCAGTAGTGCAAGCTTGAGAAGCATTTGCTTTTATCGATACACCAATTCTTTTGCCTCAGCCAAACATTAAAACCTTTTCCACTGCACAGAATCAGATGGAAGCCCACCTTCAGTTTCACTTGTTTCTTTAATTGAATGTACGCTCTTTCTTTTAGTGCGTCTGCGGTGGAGAAGGTTGTTTGCTAATCACGGGGTGCTGGTGTGGGAGTGCATGTGCGTGGCTGAAAAAGGGGCGAACCACTTTGTCCATTAAGGTAGAAAAGAGCTGTGAGTGCAGTCCATTTACCGTTTCCAGGAAACTTTCTGTGGAAATTATCAGGAAACTGTAGACCCGTAAAATAAATTGCCACATTTAAGGGATTTAAGCGCGTGGATGGCCTCTTTGCTCTTACAACAGCCTCTTCCCCAAGAAAAAAAATGTGTCTTTGGAAAATACAGTTGGTATTAAAAGATTAACAGTAAATCCTCATTCCACACCAATGTAGCTCTGATGAAAAGTGAAGTTCCCTTTGAGGTGGGATCTGTCTGCTGCTGCAGTGAGTTGGGCCACAGACACTCTGCTGTGTTTGATCTACTGTACAAGTCACTTACAATCTCGAATCATATGAATCAAACCATGTGACTTTAAAGCTAAATACCTTGGTATACGCTACATGGATTTGGCTCGGAGGCAGCACAATGCGTCTCTGACCTCGATCCCTGAAAAGAAAGACCAATGTCCATCTGCACTATGATCTTTATAGTCCCGTGATGCTTTAGTGTTATTTAAACATTAACACATCTGTGTTTACCAAGCCAGCCGAGGAACAGCGTCAGATTAGACTAAAACATAAACAAGAGCACTTTGGTTCATGCCTTTGTCATAAAGCTGCTTACTGTGTTATGCAGGCGGGAAAAGGTGTCGTAATCAAGAGAGCAACAGATTGCTCAGGTGCAAACCAGCTATTTTTAGAGATTACTTGCTCGAAGTCACGTATGTGTGCAGAAAACCAATGGTTACGAAGCCGATGGTGCTGATATATACACCCACATCCACAGGAGCAAATCAGGTCAACGCCAACTCCGTCAACTCCCACCAAAGCCAAATATCCATGGTTAAGCACATAGGAAAACTTGGGGAAAAAAGTCTAATTGAAAACATGAAAACTGTGTCAAAATATCATTAACTCCACAGATATGTAATTTCTGGAAAACGCAACAGTGCTGACCTGCTTTCTCGCGCCCAGACTGTATTTGTGGCAGTATAAGCTGATTTGGAGCGAATTAAGTCAAATCAATGCGCCCGCTAAAAAACATCGCCCTGTGAGGAGACCTGCATATATCCTTTTGTAACATGTGAGAATTACATAAATCCCATTCTCAGCAGATTATAGCCTTTTTCCCCCACTTTCTTTCAAGTAGGAGGCCATTTCTTTGCATTCCACCCTCCCGCCTGGCTGGTTCCCATGAGAAAGTCTCAGCCTACACTTCTGGCACCAAAAAACGGCCACAGAAGAAATGACAGCACTCTGACCGGCATTAGAGACACTTGTTTGTGTGTGTGAGAGGGGGTGTGTGTTATTGTGCTTCAATCTGATATTGTCCGACTAACAGTGATGTTCTCTGTGATTCTGTGAGAGAGCTTCGGGATGCGTAACACTGAGTAAGAAGACGTCACACTGACTGTGTGTCTGGACGTGCTCTCATGGGAGGTTAAGGCTTCAGTACACTGGAAACTAGTACAACGTGCTGCCTAACAATGTCCAAAAGCAAAAGCTTGACGTCAGTTTACCAGTTTCTGAGAAATTGTTGGACACTGGGTGTTTCAGACACTGAAGTATACTTTGTCTTTTAATCTTAAAGGAAATAGTGAATATATTATAATCATTCTTCTTCTTCTTCTTTT
>JAOXYL010000086.1:16447302-16461768 GCA_028564955.1 Terapon puta | reverse complement strand
GTGATGGTTGTCCAAGACAAAGATTGATATCAAGACTAACAGATGGTGCTGAGTTTGGTTTCTTTACTGCCAAAAGGGAAAACAAACTTTGAGCTTGCCAGCACAAGAATATTTTATGGCTGGCTTTTCATTTACAACCCTGCAGCGCTCCAACCAATTATTATCACAACACGTTTTCAACAAAAACATGAGATCAAACATCCAATGGAGCATTTGTTCAAATAGTCATAGTCAGTCAGATCCATCTTTGCCCTCCTTGCCTCTCACATGCCTAGATAATTTTGGGGATATCATACTTGGAAACACAGAGAGGCCCATGTGATCTCCATGCTTTCAACTCTCGCCAGACTCTGACTGGTATGCTACGGTCACTCGGCTGGCTTCTGAGAGCATTACATCCAGCTGGTGTACAGAGGTCATCGGCTCGCTCTGCTGAAAGTGTTTCCATTGTGACTGATCTGATGTCACAAAACGTTTGAGAAACATCCTTCAAGTGACTCCTCTTTCTAACTTGCATCAGTCTGTACGTGGCCTGCTGGGATCATGTGAGGTGACCTACTCCACCTCCCCCTCCCACCATTCGCTGTCGATCCGCAGGGCAGCGGCTAATGTGGCGCTTGAGCCAACAACTCAACATGTGGCAATGTGTGCACCACCACCCTTTAATCTGCCAGGCACGTGGCACCGGGGTAACCAGCAACACAGGGCTGCTCATGGCATGCTGCGCCAAACGATCTGGAAGCAATGATAGAGAATCTGCATGAAGGACCACATGGAAACAAAAACATTTAGATTTGAAACCTTGTTCAAATCTCCACAATCCAGCATGCACAAGATTGCAAATGTTGTGCAAGGTTGTTTTGAATCTCTTTAGATCCTGTGATCCGACTTCAGAGGCTTTGTGGTTAACAGTGGCGGTGCCTCTTCTAAGTAATGCACTCAGTGTAGCAGTTGTTTGTGAATTTCTTGTTCCTTTTTAAAAGAAAAGATGAACCCAAAGGCAGTGTGACTGGCAGACTAAACCCAGCTGGTTTGGTTTCAGTTTTCAATTTTTTTTTGGCAGTGGAGTTCCCCTGAATTTTGAGATTTGTCAGAGAGAAGTAAGAAGGGACAGTTACAGTACAGTAAACTTGAGATGATTGTGGTCAGGTTATGATGCATAAGAAGTTGATTGTTCATATTCAAACTATTAATAAAAAATAGAATGGTTGTCTTTGATGATTTAATGACATACATTAATTATCCTTTTGGAATCGTGTGCTATTTAGGCCCTTGTGAATACTTTTGATTTTGCCTTGGAAAATGTCTACCATGACAATGTTTGGTCTCTTTTTTTCAGCACAACCTATATGATCTGCTAATTATGTTTTCACTTTAATATGCTGTACTTGAGCAGCCATCATAATTTGATTATACCATCATGATCAGTGAGATCAGCATAGTCTCTGGAATCAATAGAATAGATACTTAATTTCAGAGAAATTCACAATAAAGAAATATATATGAAGATATATGTTTTTGTAATTGAATCAGAATCAGAAACTTTTATAACTTTGATTTAGCTGTCATCTGATGGTTGTTTGTGTGTCAGTCAACTCGGGACCAGTTACAGGTTCCAGTCTTTCATTTAAAATTTTGGTTGTGGGACTCCACTTTTATTATTTTGATCTTGGCTTGGCTTTCTGATTAGTTGCCAACTTAAGCCTGAGACCTTAAATGTTAATGTAAAATGTGTAATGTGGATTGATGTACAAAGACCTGTGCCAGAGTTACTTAGCAACATTTCCCAGGAACTGTGGTAATCTCGCCTCTTGGAACAGGTTTTTGTTTCACATCAATGCTGTGACTGCATTAACATCTGTAAAACCTCAAATTGTTGTCAGTTTGGTGAATGAATTCACTTGTAGTCACTGCTGATATCTTCATATTTTGCACACAGGGAGTGACAATAATCTTACTATTTAATGTTTATTTCTCAAAATTGCAACCATTTGTTTTTACAGCCATCTAAAGGAATGGTACATCACTGAAATGACCCAGGCCAAGAGACTGAGAGACCGGGCCAAAGTTAGTCATAACTGACACAGGGTCAAAGTCATTGACTAAGAATTAGTAGACTGTTCCGAGAAAGTTCAAGAAGGCTTTTTGCTTTCAGTGCCAAAGAGCATCAGTGAACATTGATCGTGATTTTACCCCCAATGACGACAAAATTATCGTGTCACTGAAGCAACAATGTAGCTTCAACTGAATAAAAATTCTGACGTAGATCCTGGAGATGCAGGAGGGACTTCTCAGAAAAAAACAGTAAATTAAACTTGAGTTTATGATTTAAAGCATTCAAAACACTCATCTTCACCACTCTGCTATTGCAGTGCTAACAAGCTTGGCATTCCTGTATGTCCACACAGAAGTTCCAGTTATAGACTTAAAAGAAGTTTTACTGGACAACTAGACGGTGACGAAAGAGGCCATGGTGGTTTGTTAAGTGGGAAGCAGATGGCATTAGCTGGGTTAGGATTGTTGTACTATGAAACTGAAGTGAGTCACCAAACCAAAATTGGGTGGTTGTTGGTTAGTGGAGGGGGAAAGACAGCTCCTCATTCTCAGCAGCAGACAGGCTCGTCGGGCAACTGAAGGTTTTCTCTCTTTGGGGAAAATGGGTCACCGCTGCAATGAGATTACCACATGAGTGGAAAAGGGTGGTGAAGATGATTACAACCAGAAAACATACTGAGAAAAAGACGACAGGGATGCAAAGAAACAAATAGGAAACTGACAAGTGACAATCGCTGGATGTCAAGTGTAGTGTGCACATTCACTGAAACATGACACGGCGGAGGATGGTGTGACACAAAACATTCGACTTGACTTGACAGTGATCCAGTTCTTCTGTCATGAAGTTTTAAGTGGAACATGAGCAGGGGAGGAAAAAAGCTCAGCAGGATGTTGCCACTTCACTGCTACAAGCACCAACAAATGCAAATGTGGCATTATAGGTCAGGAATGTTGGTGGCATTCCTGATTTATTACTACTTACAATCCAGCCAGTGTGCTGCCGAGAGCTTTTACCTTATGCTGAAAGATAGGATTACTGGTGAACAGTGTGACTACTCGTGGAGACACGTGCAACATTAGAAATACCAAAAGACTTACTCAATAGTTAATCCAAAAAAGTGTTGTAATTTCAAAATGTATTCCTAAACTCTCAGTTCAACTCTCAGGGTATGTTTGGTGCCAAAAGAAAAAAAATCATTTCAGATGTCTTTATTCTGGTCAAACGTTCATATAAATTAACTTGTAACAAAAGCTTATTTTACAGAGATATGATTGTTTGGAACATGTTTCTTGGAAATGCATGAAGGCAAGTGTCATTTCTTCTATACAACTGTAGAGATTTTGAGCACAACATTGACTTGTTTCTCTATGAACCCTCAGTGACAAAATTGGATCAACCAGTGAGCTTGGTCAATTCTCAGGTATTAGTTTTTATAAGTCACTTGCATGCATGGCTTATACACAGATCGCAAAACCCAATGTTGACTATCACAAGATAATATCATTTGCAAATTGCAGATTCTTTTTGAGTCCTATGGGGCTATCGCATGTTTGCTCACAGGTTATTTGCAAAAATGCAGTTTGTTGGAATCAGTGAACTGTACTGAATTTACAGGAAATGCAATTATATAATGATGCAAATTACAGCAGGGCCAGCATCCTAAATTTACTCAGTTTTGAAGTTCATGTACATCTCTGGCACCCGTAATTCCATCCTTGCTGAGGAATATCACAAAGACGACAGATGTAACAGTCAACAGGATGGGAAAGAGTTTCTACAAATAAGTGAATTTATTTTTCCAAAAAGTTATTTACACTATGTACATAAAACACACACCCATAAGCCACATACAGTAACAGCAACACAAAACAGCCAAAACAACAGACTGTGTGCAATGAGATCAGGTATCTCCTTCATTTATACAGTGTATCAGTAATCTCTCAGCAGAAAGGCACACTTCTTGGTCACCACAGACAAACACGCACACATACACAAATAAACACACACCACATACAAAATACTGCATCTATAAGAAATGCATTCAACATCTGCGTCATCATGGGGTGTGCTGTGATAAATAACGTTGGTCTTGCAGTGCTTCCATTTTTTTTCATAAATAAAAAAATCTCTTAAAAATGTACAGTACAGTACGACTACAATTGCTGGTGTATGTCCACTGGCACATATCTGTATTCTATGTCTCTACTCCACACAAAGGAACGTTCTGCAACTCCTTGGGCAATTTTGGCATTTTCGGACCGCCCCTCGCTTCCGGTCTGTGCATCATTTTCCAGCTGTCTCGCTGGCTGGTCAGATCCCAGAGTCCTCATTTCCAGAAGCCAAACAGGAAACCTTCCAGGTGCAGTTAAGAGTCCAGTTGAGCCCATCCCACCGTGTGCTGATCAATCTCATGGAAAAGTGCTCAAATAAAGAGAAGGCAGTGCTTCTTGCTGATCCATGTCAGGTCCCCCATGGTGATGGTGCATCAGTTGTTCAAAGTGCTGAGTTGCTTTTACATGGGAATCCTGCCAATCAAGGACAGATTTCATTTACTAAAAGAATTGCATACACCATCCTGCCACATCTTAATAAATATATGAATAATTTCATGCAAGATTATTTAGACAAGCTATGCAAGACAATCACGTTTCATACCTTTTTCTTGGTTTCACTTCCCAGCCGTCACGACATTTCATGAAAGTTATAGACTCCCCTGGGGTAATTTCGGTTTTTGCACCATCTTGAGCGCAGAACGTAAACCTATAATAATGTCAAAAGGGAAATTTTAGTAAATGTCAATAAAAAAACTAAAAAAAATCTTGTTCTTGAGAGTTGCCTCCCCCCTTACTTACTTCTTCTGTGTTTCCCCAGCTTTTACACGAATCCGGCGGACTTCCAGCACAGGTTTGGGAGGCTTGGTGTTCCAGGCCCAGAACGTCTTCTTGATGTTCTTCCAGACTGAGTTCCAGGACTCAGATTCTCCTTCCCAGCTCAGACGGATCTTCAGCAGGTCACCAATGTCGTTTTCAGTAAACACCAAGAAAGTGTTGGTCAGGTTCAGACCGATCGTGTCATCATGGCTGGACAAAGAAAAGAGAAATCAGGTTATTTCAGATGCCCAGAAAACTGAACACAGACCACAGTGCGTTCAAGTTAATTATAATTTTGAATGAATTAATTCAAATATTATAGAGTAGTGTGAGTAAAGCAGATGTCATGTGCTGAGCAGGCTGAGTTGTGTGCTTTTCCATCTAAACACTTAAACTAGCATCTATGGAAACGTGAAGTGAAAGGGACAGTTCCTCCTCCAGTCTGGACTTGATGTACATCTCAAGGCAATGTGACTGGCACTTTGGAAAGGTCACTACAAACAAGGTTCAAATTCCATATTTATACCGCAGCAGGCTGAGGGCTTCTCAATATCTCAGGCAGGTGGCACATACATTAATATAAAGCCACTGCAGTCTTTTTTCAAATGGACAGCCATGCTGATATGTGAGAAAAGACTGGTTTAGCAGCATGGATTTAAATTTTGTACTTACACGTCAACAAATATGTTTTCTGTATCATTATGGGCTCCGTACAACTTGACATGGAAGGTGGGATCAGCATTGTCCGCCTGTTTTCTGTTGAACACGTGCATCTTCATCTGGTAATGGTAGCCTTGCAAGAAACAACAAACAACGTTAATATTTGATCTGCCGCAGGATCATGTACAGAGATAGTTTACATTGGAGGGTGGAGGTTAATGATAAGAAACTGAGTAATTACGAGCACAGTTATGGCAGGGCTTATCACTTTTACTGTAGGAAGTAAATATCGTAGTAGTAAGAGATCAAACGAACTGCACTGCATTTTCGTTTTCATTGTAACTCACCTCCGAAGGGAGTGTCGGCACGTGTCTTCAGATACATTTTACTGTTGCGCCTCTTGCGCATCTTTCTGGTGTTGTAGCCAATGTTGTTGCAACGATTTTTGCGGCAGCTCAGGCAGATGCCCTTCTTGAAGCGGTCCGGGCCAGTACACTGGTAGGCAAAGCTCATGTGCTCCTTGTTCATCAAAGAGTCCACAAACAAGTGCACAGCACGCTCGTGCTCGCACTTCATCACCTCCATGAAATCTGGGGGACAAGAGGGTGGCAGGTTAGATGGGCTTCAGTTAAAATATGGATAAGACTAATATTGGATGGCAAATGGGATAAACCTAATGAACTAAAAAACTGAGAGCAAAATTCTTGATTTCTGCAGATGTGGTTCAACTGATAACTCTTGTTGGGGACAGCTGGGCACTACAAACAAACAGCCATTCATTAAGAACTTACTCCCAGCCACTGCCAGCACGTCACCCAGAGCACAGCCGGGCTGCACTTCACCACCATTTGGGTAGATATCAATGTCTCCAATTGGCTGCTGGATCCCAATGCTGACACCCAAAGCCTCTCGAGTATACGTGTGCAGAACATCCACAAAGTCAGCATCATCTGGGGAAAGGCGCTTCTGCTCTGCCACACCCTCAAACATTGGTCCTGCTGGGTCGAGACCTATTAGAAATGAGACAAAAAGGTCAGTAAAAACAAGCAGTGCCACCTGCAAGGTGCGTTTATTGCAGATTCATATTGCACCCAGCTTACCAGTGATTCTGCCGATGGTCCCTTTTACGAACGTCCCTGCGTAGCCGGCTACATGGGCGCCTAAACTGTAGCCAATCAGGTGCACGTTCTGCAGAGGCAACTGCTGCTCATCCTGTTGGAGCAGACCAAGTCGAAACACTCACATCAGCAGCTGCAACCATGAACACTAACCCTCACTGAACAAGTCCTGGACCTCAGCCAGCGATGATCAGTCGTGCCTGCAGCTGAGCCAAGCTCGGTTAACCCGAACAGGATCTACTGACAGTCCCTTCCATGCAACAGCGCCTTGACCATCTGTCTCAGTTTGTCTCCATGAAACACTCTTTGTCTATGTTTACAACTACGTGGCAGGGTGCCTGAATCTCTCCTCACTAGCCAGTCGCGCACCAGTCCAATTTTGTGACAGTCCTGCTGAATGGGAATTGTTGCCTTTGCCTCAGAAGTGCTAAATAGAGGGTGATGCTTATAAAATCCTGTGATCAGCTTTGATATGAAAATGAAAAAACAAACCTATCAAAAGCTGAGAAAAATATTTATCTATTGCCTAAGAAAAAAAGATATATTTATAATATATATTTAGCAGTTACTTCTGACAGCTCTGTCAACCTCATGAAAAGCTGTGAACTCTTAAATCACTAATGCAAAGACAGAAAGGGGGCAGGTTTTATGGATTTACAGGTATCCAACCGCTCTCAGTCACTAAGCATTTACTGACGTAACTGCCAAGACAGCTCAAATCACGCTCCCCCCATAAATCACTTAGCCTAAATACTATAGATACTTCAGCTTCATGACACCAAGCTACGTCAAACAGGAGGGAAAGCACACACATGAGGGTGCTGTAGTGTTCACTGAAACGTTAAAATGAACTGGTTCGGTGCCACCACAGATGATAATGTTTCCTTTTTCCTTGCACCAACCTATATAGAAACCCAGTGGTGCATGTGCATGTGCATGATTTAACCACAGAGTTTCGGCAGAGCACTCACCCACAGATTCATGAGAGGAAACGGAAGGAGCACAAATAAACTGGGTACACACCTGAAGCCAGTTGAGCATGGTGGCGATGTCCATGCCGACGTTCTGGGTGTGGTTCACTGCGTCGGGGTACAGCTGCTGGGCCATGGATATCCAGTCAACGACCACCACATTGGCCTCGGTTTCACGCTGCATCACCGCAGAGACCAGCTTGTGCATCCAGCTTTCAAACATCCCGCTCATCTGCGAGGGAGAGAAAGATAGAGAGAGACATTTATTCGCCAAGCCAGGACTGCTTTAACCCCGGTGACCTCTCCCTGACACTCCACACTCACATATCTCACATTCCCATGATAAATTCCAACAATCAAAGCGCTCCGGTGCAGGAGACAATCCAATTCATTCAACACATGAGTTCAGTTCACTGGCAGAGAGGTGAGGTTGTCAAGAGTGACCCAGATAGAGGAAGAGAATGAGAGTGCAGCCAGACAGATGATTAAATGTGATTTAAGAGTCATCCGTACCGTCCAGCCATGGATGATGAAGATGGTCTTGGCTGTAGCATTAAAGCCGCATTGATCCAGACGGCCCTTGTTACCAGCCTGCAGGTAGCAGCCCTCCTGGTCCAGATCCAAGCTCTTCCTCATGTTGTACTTGACTGAGCCATGGGGACCCTTGCCATCTGTTGACAGCTCATCCAATCCGCTGTCTTCACCTGGGGGATCAATTAAAAACACATAAAACGTGAGGAGGTGCTCAGGTGTTTTAATATCTGCTTTCCCTCCCTTTTTTTTGTTTAAAATTTCACAAACGCACCAATTGTAAACCTCGCAGCCAATCATCCCACACACTTGCAGGGAGCGGCTCAAACAACCAATCGGCTTGGTTTTGCAGCCAACATCTGCTGCGCTGCTGTCTGCTGGGTGCAAGTGGCACCGGGGACGCAGGCGCGGGGCCGAAATGTCACCTCCACCCTTCCTCTCTCTTCTTTTATTTCATCCTGTCTTTCACACGGTTGCAGCCAGAGCTCGCATAATTATATCCTGACTTTGACGCACATGGGCCAGAGGCTAAAACGGTACAATTAAAAGCATCAAACTGGTTCGAGAGACCTTTGGAGGATGCTCAGACTTAATCCATAGATTTAAAAAAAAAGAGAAGAGTTTGTATTAACAGGTCGTTTTAAAGCCTGCACATTTTTCTTTTCTTCTACAAGACATGTATCTGCCCTTTTGTGTATGATTCCAGATGAATTAATATAACCGGGAGCATATACGTCAGCTCTGAATTTAAATGAACCCAACACCCTTTTGGTAGAGGGCCACACCGACCAAAATGACCTCAGCTGGGTAGTAAAAGCGCTGCTGAGCGGTGCGCGGTAAAACGCGGATTCAGCGGAACATCTCTCCAGCTGGTTCCCACAGACGTGGCGCTGCGCGTCCTGCGCTCCGAGCGGCCGCGTCGGGGCGCCCAAAAAAGGACACGTCGCCGTCTTTTTAAATCCATCCCCGCTTTTCTGGCTCACTCTGCCCGCCACACTTGCTCGCTTTTGTAATTTCGCCCTAATAGCCCAAAGATCTAATCAAGCGAGGGTGTTGAAAATGGGAATCTAAGGTTTTAAAGCTGCTTTGTATCATATTCTTTTCATTCAAAGAGCCTCACTGGCGCGCGTTTCCCTCAACTTTTACCCATGTGCTTTTAGATGCAGACACTTCCCCGTGAGGCTGAGAAAGCAATGCGTGATATTAATGAATGAACAATAGACACAAAGCCTTTTCCTTACCTTTGAGAACGGCGTTTTCTCCAAGAGCGGACGAGAAGAGCGCAGCGGCACACTGGAGGAAAATCCACAGCAAAAGGGCTTTATGATTCATCTCTCAGTCACAGGCGGGTGGGGAGGAATTAAAAAGCTCCCTGGGAATCTAAAATATCTTTTTTTTGTATGTGTGTGTGTTGCTGCTGGTAAAGCTCTAGGTGAGTGAGTGAGTTTAGATCCAGTGATGACAAAGAAGCAGCGGAGCCGACGGTGCGTTTTTTTTTTGTTGGTGCGCGTCCGCGAAGGAGCCGCTCAAGAAATGTTTCAACGAGCATCAAGTGTGTGATTAGAGTTTTAAATAGTTTCCCCCTTTTCAGTCATCTGATCATCGGCTGATCTATCGCGCGTCTTATTGGTCAAGCCCCCATTTGTTTACGTTGAAAGGCGTGGCGAAGCTGAATGAAGTCGTAGTAGGCTTCTCACGTTGCGCGTGTTTTAACCCTTGTGGGGTGTGTGCGGCTGACGCAAGCCGTCACGGAGCGTTTACCCGTCCGGCGGCTCCGCGGTGGTATGAAGGTCATGCAGCCCGCGGCTTTGTTGCCTAACCGGATCCAAACGGTGCGTAAAAATGATATATGATAATAAGAGAGGAGGCGTTTGACTTTCTTAGAGAAAAAAAACTCCCCTCTCGCTCATTATCACACATGGGAAACCCTCAGTGTCAGAATATTTAAAAGGCTCAGTGTGTGTGTGTGTGTGTGTGTGTGTGTGTGTGTGTGTGTGTGTGTGTGTTTGGGGGGTGGATGCGTTGGATGGATGAGCCCCCTCCTGAAAGAGCAGACCCCTCTGATTGGCGCGCTGCCAAACCATCAGCTTAGCTCGCCGGCCGGTTTCAATTGATGAGGCGAAGAATGGGCGCACTCACGCAAGGGTCTCCCCCCTACAATAACGCCACTGTTGTGTACATACAACAGCCCCCCCCCCAGACCCAGTAGGAAGTGTCACCTGCCGCCCCGGCCGCCCCTGGTACCTGCTCCTCTGGCCAGCTTTTTACGCATCTCTGGAAACAAAGTCAGGCTGCTGGTTAATCTGTTTGTGGGGTCAATAGGCCATAAAAACGCTCTTTATCATGGCCTCTATCAGGAGCTTTGTATCTGTCTAATGTTGTTCCACCAGCTTTCTGTTCATTGGCTGATTAAATGTGCCATATATCACAGACAGATTATTTAGTGTCTTTACTGTTGAGAAAAAATGAAAAATACCTAATTTGTGAAAAAAGGTGGTTTCAAGGGCAATGATGTCAACACAATAACGTCACACCACTTGTAAGATTGGTAATGTTGCCTATAAACAGGATGCAGATGGTACCAAAGAACTTTCTTGTCATAGTAGTAACATCAAAACTGTCGTGGAAAGGACAAATGAGTCACTGTGTGTTGAAGTACTTCTTGGACTTAAAGTGAAAAATGAATCTCTTCTATACTACTATCTGCACTGTGACTTGGACTGATTTCTTTAGAAATGAAGTCAAAATTATCCAAAAACTACCATTAAAATTAAAAACATCTTTTTCGAAAGGAAGACAGAGTGAGGCCGATGATATTGGAGCGTCCAAAATAACTTGTCCTATTTTTACCCGTGTATTAATAGGCATTCTGTAGCTTGTGAGAGCACAGCAGAAGGTGCTTGATGCTGCATCTGGAGAGGGTACTAGAGTTCAAATGATGAGATGATGCAATACAGCGTCGAGCGTGAAAAAAAAAAAAAGAAAATCTGTCCTGCTCAGTGACTCACAGAAGTCATTCCTTCATGGAAAGTTGTGATGTCTGGAGGCTGGTAGTCACTGCTGCTTCACAGGATATGGTGTGAGGTTTGAAATGCTCGACAATCCTTGAGGAGATAGAGATGTTGTTCTTTACCAGTCCTGAACATGCAGTCAGTTGTGATTCACATGGTGGAAACGTTCAGTAACACAAAGTCCTGCCTGCCACTGATATTTAAACCTACAGTAACAAAATGTTATGTTTCAGGGGGATTCAGTCTGGCTTGTAAGAAAGCTGCTCACTGTTTGAATTTATGTCAGTTATATTTATTTTAAAGTTAAAGTCGCTTCTCGCACAGAGGTATTGTTATTCTTTCCATCCACACACCTCAGCCAGCTGCCTGGTCTGAGAGCCAGTTCGATTCTGCTGACCTGTCCTGATTCTGCCCTACAAGGTTGGTCTGGCAAGACCCAACAATGAGGCGCTGTGAAAAACTAAAACAATCATATAGGCCTACGCAGACTGAAAGAAGAGTCATTTAAACTTCTTTATCTGGTGTAAGTGTGCCCTGACTCATTACCTAAGTTATTATCAAAAACTTTAGGTAGAATCCAAAGAGTGAGAACAATGTTGGCAAACCACAGAGTTTTCACATGTGTTGGCGGCAAGTGTTTCTCAAAAGGACTCACACAACGCTTGTAGATGACTTGTAATTCCTGGCTTGTGTGTAATGCATAATCAACTTTTGAAATATCAAAATTTTTAAAGTTACTTGTGTGTGAGTACCCCTCATTACCACCCTTCATCTGGTGTCATGCAGTTTCACTTGGTTGCTTTTACAATGTACCGCTTCTTGATGCAAAAGGAAAGGAACTTGATTGTTTTGCTTTGTCCTGTGATCAGCAAAGACAAGATATCAGATGCCAGAGCAGATGCCAGAGCATGATCTGCTGTTTAGTGACCATCTGTCACTTGCTATTATGGCCATGTAATGATATTAAAAAAATCATTCATTTTTTCAGAAATAATTTGAGACACATGAAAGGAGCTACAACTAGTCAGAGGAGCTGCAGTTTTTTTTCTTAGAATACTCCATTTCTTATGGGTCAGGGCAGGTTTTTATCTTTAAATTCTTTAAAATCCCTGTGAGGTCACTTCATCTCAGCCTATACTGCTCAGTATCACCTTTTTTCTATAAAAATTTATTTTACAGACAACACAATATTCATATACTTTTAACTTTTAGCTATATTTTACTTGTGTGATTTTCTTTCTGCTTTTTAAGCATTGTTACAAAGAGTCTGTGATTTAAGAATTTCATTACCAAAGACTGGCAAATAAAAGCTTGAAAACAATATTATTAGTACTCCATGTTTTATTTCATGTAATTAATTATATGCTCTATTTTAGAAAGGTAGAAACAAGATTCATATACAGTTTTTTTCTATCCTGAATTGTAGTCTTTTTTTCTTCTGTGGTTTAGTTTCAAAGTTTTGTTTTTTTTTATTGTTGTTAGAGGTAATTAGATTTTACTGCCAATAACTGCTCCATGTGAACTCTTTCTTCATATGAATAACAAAATCTTGAACCGCCACACCAAAAAATGAGGCAGCAGCGCCCCCGTGCGGCGGGAGGAGCGGAGCGCCGGACGGTGACACAGCAGGAGGCGGAGGGGGGCAGCGAGCCAGACCGGATCCTTCATGAGGGAAGAGGCCAGGGACAGCCAGCCAACCCCGGCTTCTCCTCTCTTCACCGATATTGTTCTTTACTGCGAGACAGGGAGCCCGACTAGGGGGGCTGCGTTAGCGCTCATAGGATGTCCCGTCATGAAGGTAAGAAAAACCCCAGCGACGAGCCCCGGAGCCGAGATTAACAGCGCTGACAGAGCTAACGAGAGCTAGCCGACAGCTTCTTGTTTTGCAGCCCATCCTGTTAGCAGCGAGGTGGCGAGGGGGTGATTTCGCATTACGGCGGCCGCGAAAAAGAGAGGGGATAAAAAAAGTGAATCCAACCCAACCGAGCTCTCAAGTTGACGTTTGTGTTCCGTTAAAATGCGCGACGGTCGACCCCCAAACAACAGCTGACACACAGACGGAAGAGACGCTAGTTAGCCGAGCGTGCTAACTAGCCTGCGAGCTAACTGGTGATATGTTATGTAGGTTAAAGCTGACGAGCAGGGGAGCAAAGGGGGAGTGCCGAGAAACACAGGAGAGAGCAGCGAAACACCAGATGGCTGAAGCTTTTTGGTAAACGTCGGCTGCTTTTATTTTTTTAAAGCCTCCTTCCTGTTGAAAAGCTGGCCTGCAGATTTCCAGGTTCGCAGGCTAACATTTTAGCGAACCTCAACACTGAACCTCGTCCTTGTGGCCAACCTTGTTGTGCTTCAAGTTCGCTGTTAGTGTCAAGTACACGTTAGTTAACAGTGTCAGGGGGTGTTTCAGTCGGGCAGCTCGAGAAAAGGGGAGCTGGGTGAAGTGGTAAAGAGCCTGTCAGCTAGCATTGAAGCTAACAGCAGCTGCTTTATTTTGTTAAATTGTCAGCCAAGCAGCGAAGGTTAGTCAGGCCCGAGAGGCCTTTTTTCTCTCTGATTCCCCCCCTCATGCCTGTTTATGTTGTTGTTGTTGATGATGATAACTTTACTGCCTGAAGTGTGTGAGACGTGACACCGAGTGGTTATCGTTGTTGTCAGGATCAGGTTGGCAGGGGGCTTTTACAGCTTGGTGGCTATGAATGGAGATACATATAAGAGGGAGTTTAGGCAGCCTGCTGTCATGCAATACACTGACACTGCACGACTGTCCAAGTCAATCAAGAATTGCCCGGATTTCAACACAGGAGGTCCCCTTTTCCCCACGTGACACATGGTTTTGCCTTATATGTATGTGGTGTTGTGGTGGCTTTATGAATGAGCGTGGGGTGGTTTTAGTAAAAGTCTGCAAGTGTGTTTGTCACTGGAGAGTAAAAGGATCCTTTAGAAGTAGAGGACATCGCAATATACCTGCAACATGTGATGCAGTGCAAGAAATACACACCCGGTGACATCTTGTGACTAAGAAGTGTTGTTTCTGCTTCTTTTTTTTCTTTTTGAAAGCTGCAGATTGCGAGGAGGTTTCATTTCAATGTTTATATTCAACGTCTGATTGTGCTTCAATCCAACAACACAAGGGAGCAGTTGACACGGGCGCTTAATCCACCTCAGCCACGTCCTTTCTGCCGCCACCTCAAAAAGCAAATGCTCAACCAACCAAATGCAAAAAAGTTCAGCAAAGTTCGACAAAACAAA
>JAOXYL010000086.1:16434615-16447202 GCA_028564955.1 Terapon puta | reverse complement strand
GACGCTGCCCTGGGTGTGAAAATATGGAAAGTGTGAGCTGTCTGTCACTCAGCATTATATTTGTCGTTGTGATTAATAGTGTGTGGTGCTGAGTGGTCTGCCAACGTTTGAACTATCAGAAAGTTTGTGCATGTGACACGATGAGTGATAGATGAGTTGCAAGTCTGTTGCGGCAGAATGAATGCCAAAAATAGAGCAGTAAAATAGTTTCATTAAAAAAAAAAGATCTAGAGTTTTTAGATTACGTCGTCAAACTCAGTACATTCTTGTCGTCTTCTTAAAATATGTGAACAAGTACTGCCCAGATACCATCTCAATGAAGAACAGGCATTTCTTGGCGTAATTAAGATAAACCTCTAATGCTGTCGGTCTTTAGAAACCTCCCTCAGTAACACTGCTACACTTATCTTTTGCTGGCTTTTGTTTTCAGCTCTGCTCCCAAAAGGCTTAGCAGTGACTGACTTGACCCAGACAGCCTGAGGAGTGTTATTGGGATTCTGAGTATTTCTCTACTTTATTAAACCATTTTATAGTGACAGCAAAGAAGCTATATATCAATCCAATCTAGTTAGTACTTACTGTAAATTCAGTTACCATTAGTAATTGGTAGACACGGCTTTAGAGTGGACATGGCATCATCCACTCATATTTTTCACTGAATGGACAATTTATTTGCTCTTGGACGACCGCTATCACGATTAATTCGTGCATTGGCGCGACGTAATATGCCGGTTCAGCCTTTCACACATTAGAAATGCTGTTTTACAATCTGCTGTTGGGGAAAAAAAAAAATCCAAACTGTCACTGAAAACACAGCAGAAGGTGCAAGCTCACAAAGACGTCTTCATTTTTGTGGTTGTGTATTTTCAGTGAGCCTCCTCCACCAACTGAACCACCTGTTGTATGGTGGATTTCAGTGGTGATGGAAGATTGTTTTGATAGGAAACAAATTCAGAAAAGCTGTCGAGAGAGCCATGTGTTGGTCTTTTTAAAGGAGCTGTTGTAATATTAGTTAATATAAGCTCTTGCTCTAGACAGGCCACTTTTAGCTCCTTTTCATGTGGTCGACTGGGATGCTGCAAAATTACTCAATGAATCAGAATTTTCTTATTTGCAATCTCTTTGGATCATGTGAAAGGGCTACTCGTATTGACAAAACCTGAGGATTATTAAGAGGCTCTGCTCTGCTCTCCGGAGTGTGTCTGCATCTTTCAGCTCAAAGTTTTGGAGCTAAACCTGTCTGACTCTATATTGAACCTCTTAATTAATTCATCCAGCCCTTTAACTTTAACATGACTTTATGTTGCGTGGTTGCTCCTTAATAAACTGTGCTTTTCGAAGCTTCAACTTTATTATTCACTTTTCCATCACTCTTGGCTCGTAGATTTAATACAGGAGTTTCCACCGTGTGTGAATTATGTGGCAGCTGTGATGAACTTTGATCCTGTGCAGGAAAAATGCTGTAATCTCAGCACCTCTCGCTGAACACCGTGTCTGTCTCGATTCTCCTCCAGACCTGTATTACGGTGGAGAGGCGTTCTCAGTGGAGCAGCCCCAGGCCTTCACATGTCCCTACTGTGGCAGGATGGGCTACACAGAGATCTCCCTGCAGGAGCACGTGGCCGCAGAGCACACAGAGACCTCCACAGAAGTGGTAAGTAGGTGCTTTCTACAAAAGTTCAACTACATGTTTGCACTGGTCTCAACAACTGGAATCATCTGTTTTTGAGTTGTTTGTTTCTTTCTTGTTTAACTCCCCAGATTTATTCTGAATCAGTGCTTAAGACTATCCTGTAGGTTTTGGACGAATGCTGTTGAGCGTTTTGTCCCATTTGCCGCCATGCTTCATGACATCACAATTAAAGCCTCGTTCTGATGTCGGCTTCTGACTCTGCAAGAAAATCTGAACTCCAAGTGATGTCAGGTCGACTGTGCAGCTCTATTTATAGATGATTGCAGTTTTACTTCTGAAAATGAGAATACACTGGCTTGAACAGCTGAGAAAAATGTAGCCTGTGGACTGTAAAGTTTACATCACTGCTGACCTTTTTCTTATGCATGACCTTTCTTTTATTTATTAATTTTTTTTCGGCACGATGATTCCTCCCTCTGGAGAACTTCAGATTTCCATTTAGTTCACAACTGTGTGTAAATCAGCTTGCTCACAAGAGTTTCAGACCATTATAATGAAGTGTTCAGATTGGAGCAACGACATCCTAAAGTTATTCAGTTGGTCCAGATAAGCTACTGTAAAGATGATAAGCACGCTGCATCAAAACACTCTTTTTGCTGAAATGTTGTAGGATGAACTGCTGTCAGTGATGTTTTTTTCATGCTCTCTCTGTGACGTGTAGTGGAGATGTCGTCAGTTGTACCTCTCAGTAACTCACCTGAAAGGATAGATAGGGAAGATGTGACATCAGTGATTGACCATTCACGAGTAAATGACTGCCAGGGTATCACAATTATTGTTTCATTATACCCGCCTCTATTGTAGGACAGTAAATCATTGTCCTTTGAATGGAAAAAGATTAAAGGAAATGGGAAAACCTCATGTATTACCTGTATTGACTAAATCAACACTTCATGCTGCTCAGCTCATTTTTAGTTTCCACCTTTTTTAAATACAAGAACAACAAGATAGATAATCCTTTTCAGTGTCAGCGGGGCAACAGCACAATTTTCATTCTGTTTGGCAGCTGATTATCATATTGACACCAAATGACCTGACTCACATCAAGCTGACAAACAGTGAAAATCAGTCCGTGCCCGCAACACAAAGCTTCGTATTTTAAAAGCAGTGATACTTTGACTTAAGAGTTTTTCGAGATATGACCTATCTCTCGGATGATTTTTGGTGCAGTGAACGCCGCAACATCTGCCCAGCGTCCCGAGTCTCCCCCCTCACTTTAAGCGGTTTCCTCGCAGTGGGAGCATCAGTGTTGTGCTCACATTTGTGCTGCAGTTATTTTGCAAAATGTCGTTTTTTTTTCATCTATGGGTCAGAGGAAAGTGAGTGTGAAGGACAGTGGTGAGAATAAAAGTGGACGATGTGCATTGAATTAAAAAAATTCTTTGTATTATCCAAATAGAAAATAACTTGATACAATATTCTTTATTTGTATGTACATTTAAAAACAAAAAATTGTGGTGATCATTTGAGTTACGAGCTCCATCACGGAATAAATAAAATTAAGTAAGTCAAGGCACCACTGTATAACACTTGAACAGTCTGTTTAAGAGGACTCAGCACTGACTGGTGAATGTTTAATGTGCATTGAAATGTGCAGGTTTTTAACGTGTACGTTCTTCTCTTCCCGTCCTCCAGATCTGCCCCATATGTGCAGCGCTGCCAGGTGGCGACCCGAATCATGTGACAGATGACTTTGCTGCTCATCTCACACTTGAACACAGAGCACCCAGAGACTTGATATCCTTTTCAAGTAGTAGCACATGACATGACCATAACCTGGCTGCAGTATTGACTGAAAAAGAAGTTGAATTTGTCTCAGTCAGTAACGTGAGGAGAAGCAGAGATTTCAAGGTTTTTATGCGGAAACTATTCAGATATTTACGCTTGTGTAACTGTGTAACGTGAAATAAGTGATGCTCTTTGCGTTAACCACATTTCTATGATATTTTAGAGATTGGCACATAAGAGAGGTGTTGGTTCACTTAAACTGACATCTGTTGACATTTTGCTAATAACATTAAATCCTTCTGGATTAGGCAGAATATGAGACTGTGCAGCACTGATTTAATGGTGATTGTACCTTTTTATACTGAATATATATCAGTTGTCATTGAGACATCATCATACAGGCACTTTGCCACATTTCAGTGCACAGAGGGAGGATGGAAAAGTCAAAATGTGAAAAAATAGGTTTTCCTTCAAACTTGCTTTTTTTTTTCTTCTTTGTGCCTCTCCTCTTTGAGCGTCACACACTGAAAAGAGTTCACGATCACACATCGATGCAAGGCTAAGCGCATTATGAGATGCATTTTAAGTTTTGGTAAATGGCAGATCAAGTGCAGTCCAGTGCTGCTTGTGTTTCAGGTGTCAAAGCCACTTAAGTGATGTTTGTGATGGTTTGCAGGGAACCTGATCTGGATCCATATTCACATTGATTCTAGCTGATTTACAAATATGTGTCATAAACGTCATACAGTTTCTTTATTTAATAATCATTATTTAATTTAATATTTTTCCACTATTGTATATATTTATGAAGTCACACCGAGTCACCAGCCCAGTTTTTAGTGCCACAACAATACCTGGCCCCACTTTATCTTACGTGAAAATGTTTCCAGTGAGTTTTCTCATGTGACGTAGGCTCAGGGAGAATAGGATGCTTTTCATTTTATTAGTATCTGAATCGGTATCCAGAGAGAAAAAGGCGGGTCAGTGCCTCCCTCGTGGTTTGCATTGTTTTTATCAGCTGTTCTATTGGCATGTCACAAGTACTGCGGTGAGGTGACGCACATCTCTGCCAACTGCAGACGGCGGGAACAGTCGGGGACACAGAAAGGAGCAACGTGCCAATGAAAGTGAAGGAGGAGAAAGATGTAAACACACAGTTAGGGTGTTTTATCTGAGGTTAACAGATCAATATATTTATTTACTTCTAATCGAAAAAAGTTGGGAAGACAGGAAATCAGGCAGAGGACAAAAAAAGAGGGATGATCTTGTCTTATCTGCTGCTTCATTAGCACAGAATCTAATTAGAACTCGAGACACTGCTGAAGCATGTTAGTCCATTATATTATGCTCCAGAAATGCACAAACATACCCTTCATTTCACCGTGGTTGAAAATGCAGTTCATATAGGAAATAACCTACAGACATGACATTGTGTCCCCATAAGTACAAGAACCACTGAAAGGAGGACACTTCAAGAATTTGTAAGGGAGTGAGCATTAAACAGTTATTCATCAACCTGTGTGAAGGGTTGAAATCACAGCGTCTGCCTGTCAGGAACCAGCTGAAGTACTCTGTGTTGCACTCAGGGAAAGACTCGGAGGACTCACGACAGCAGTCTGCCAGTCTATTTATAGTGTACTTTGAATAAGTGGGGAAAACAAAAGATGCAAAACTGTAGTTAAATGACACACAGAAGGAATGAGTGCACCTTGAGCTCCACAAAATGGGGCCGTAGATTTTTGTTTGCGGGTGTACTCGGTGTGGTGCATTGTGCATGGTGACGTTGGAGGCCCATGCAAATATGCGAGCAGATTGCAGCTGGATCAGAAGGCCCGAGTGCGGTGAGCATTCAGAGGAGTGGCACCGACATTAATGATTAACAAATGAACCGTCGATCAACAGGGAGATGTGAACAATTTCGATCAAGCTCCCTGTGGCGCGTTTCTCACAGGAGCTTTTGTAAAAATGAAAACTGCTGTGACTTCTTGCTCCACTATGCTCTCTGTGTGTTCCTTGACGGCGAGCTTCACGATGAGTCCAGTGGGGTGCGGCACGTGAGGAGGATGTTTCACCCTGGGCGCGGGCTGGGGGGTCCGCGGGCCCGCAGGTCTAACATGCACTTCACCAGCAGCACCACAGGGGGGCTCTCCACCAGCCAGAGCTCCTCACAGAGCTCCAACTACAGCAGAGAGGCCATGGACCCCATAGCAGGTCAGTCTCTCTCTCTCTGTCTCTCTCTCTCTCTCTCTCTCTCTCTCTCTCTCTCTCTCTCTCACACAACACACAATAATACAAAAACACACACACACACACACACACACACACACAGAGAAGTCATGGTTCTGTAGTAAATTCATGCTGACATGCTATTATTAGTCAGGTCAGGTAGAACTCAATTATTTTCTCTCCGTGTCAACCAGCTGCAACTGCAGGATCGCTGACACACAAAATACCTTTATAAACAGACACATTTACTTCACACACATGCACGTTGCAGGGCCGCAGAAACACCTAATTTGTGTTTCGGTGTGTACTTGAAGGTAGTCTGGATAGCACAGTAATCTGTGGGCATCTGTGTGAGTTGTTGCTGTGGCAATTCCTTGTTTATCCTGTTCCCAATTTTAATCTGGTTCAGCGCTTGGCATTCGCCATGTCAGCTCCAGCCGTGCCATAATGAGGGTCCCTGCTCTGGCTGCCTCACAAACAGGGCACCAGCCTAATGACTTGCTACACCTGCTGGGCTGCTGATCTGGCTGGTTGAGGTTTAGCCTGAAAGCCTCACTGCTGAGGGTCTTTTAGGTACCACTGCTGTACCCTTGATTATGGATCGGAGGCTGTACAGCAGCCCTGCTACACTGATGTTCTGATTTTAGTCCTGTGACTCTTTAGGGATGAACACTGCGACCACATCTTCACATTTCCTTCTTACATTAAATTGACAACAAATGAATGTTTTTCAGTTTACATGCTCCATGTTTCTGATCTAAGCTCGGGTCTTCTCCATCCTGTTCCTCCAGAGCTTCTGTCCCAGTTGTCGGGGGTGCGACGTTCTGCGGGAGGCCAGCTCAGCTCGGGCCCCTCGGCCTCTCAGCTCCAACAGCTTCAGATGCAGCTCCAGTTGGAGCGTCAGCAGGCCCAGGCGGCGCGTCAGCAGTTGGAGACGGCCCGAAACGCCACCCGGGGCGGCGGCCGAGCCAATGCAATCCTCAATACCAATTCAGCCGCGGCAAACCCCAACCCCAGCGCCAACCACAACACCAACCCCAGTCCCAACCCGGGTCCACCTGAGCCCAACACACAGCATAATGCACATAGCTCCCAGTTTCTACTCAGCAGGTGGGACTGTGGCTCTCATGTTTTCTTCTTTTAAGTAGAAAGTATCTGTTTGAAGTGGGGAGGTTTCTCTTAATGGTGACCTTTTAAGTTCACTTGTGAAATAAGTTTGTGTTTGACATCCGCCTTAATCCTTTAAATGTGCTGCGTATATCGATGTCTAACACGCTTTGAATGTGTGTCCTTGTTCGCTGAAACCTGTGTTGTTTACTGACACCTGATGTGCCATCCATCTGTCTTCCTCTCTCTATCAGCTGCTCCTTGCTCTTCTCACCATTTGTCTCATGGCTGCTCAATCTCTCTCCCGCAGGCTGAGCGAACCGCGGCTGTCTGAGGCAGAGCGGCAGGCGTGCGAGGCCCAGTGGGCCGACAGGAGCCTGTTTGTGACGGAGCTGCTGCTGTCCACGCTGCTGCCCGACGAGGACGCCTCGGCCTCGTCCTCTGAAGACGAGGACGACTGTCACGGTTCGTTGCGGAATTTCGCTGACTTCGAGGCCATGGGCTGTGTTGAGGTTATGACCTTGGACGTGGCGCTGGAGAACCTCAACCTCAAGGAGACGACCCCGGCTACCAAGACGACGAAAACGACGACTAAAACAGCACCGACGAAGAAAGAGCCCCCCGCGCCGCCCCTTTGATGACATGGCCGCTCCCTTCCCTCAAACCACCATTGTAACTGGCCGACGGCTGAGTCGGTCCAACTGCCAATGGATGACAAAAAAGACTGCAGTTCTTTTTGGCTTTGTTTTATTTTTTTTCCTCAGTGATTGTCATTTCAGCTCTGTCGCCCCCCCACTCAAACCCATGTTTATTACGTTGTGTACATTGAATAAAAGTAGTGAGACGAGAGAATGTGAAAGCAAGCAAGCGTGGTGGGTGCGTGAGAGAAAGTAAAATAACTATATAAATATATTATAGAAAAATCTATATGAAAGTTGATAATCAGTTCCACATAACCCGTGTTTCCTCTAGCAGATGAGCAAAGCGTAGTTAGCCGTTCAAGAGACAAACACGTCACACACTCACCCAGGGAGAGGAGGCAGACGGAAACCTCTCCGATAAAAACGCTGCTGTGTATTTATAGTTATTAATTAAAAGAAGTGCTTGGATGGTTTACCACAACTTAAGCATGAGCTTAAATCACCATGTGCCCATTTTTAACTGCACAGTCACCAGACGGGGAGGTCTTTCTCTTTTGTTCAGACACCTGAGTAACTGTAAATTAACGGTGCTGAGTGCCACACCGCTGGCATTTCCTCACCACTCACACACACACACACACACACACACACACTCAAACACAGACTGATGGCAGCGTTTGGTTACGTTCAATGTCCAGTCTCAAACCCCCCCTGCCCCTCCCCCGTGTGTGACATCACCTGTTTTGGGTCATGTGACCTTGCTTTATATCGACTGTGGGCACTTTGGTTTTGAATTGCATATCCAGTGTCCATTTGTGTACACTACAGACGCTCTACGTGAAGACGCGACACAACTCGGAGGCAAACGGAGACAAAACCGTCTCTTCAGTGTGACCATTTTCAGGCCTTTTCTAACATGGAAGACACACACACACCACATACGGTTGTTTGTTTGTTTTTGTTTCTTTTCTTTTTTTTTTGTTTTCCTCTATCTCTTTTACGGAAGACCAGATGCTACTTTTCTCAAGCTTCCCGTGATCTGAAATTAATCTTCTCTCCATTACTCATGAATGCAAAGATTACTTATCATGTGACTTGAAGGAGAGAATCCTGTATTGCTCTATCCATTCATTTCTCTCAAGTCAAAAAAAAAAAGATCTTTGTATGCCTCCACTGCTACCTGATGAAATGCAATGTATGTTTTTGGCTCAGCAAACAAGCCAAATCACAGGGTAAACCTTTCAGTTTGGAGGACAATAAAAATGTTTTGGATGGAAATGAACTAACCCAATCCTGCTCTCTGGTTTGTGTTTTTACTTTTTCTTTTTTTTTGTTTTTTTCTCAGTTGCTGAACTTCTTGGTGAGCATGTACAGCATATGGTTAAAATAAACACCTATCTTACAGGTCAAGTTCAATCTCAATAAGTCTTGTCATCTCCTGATGCATGTCCTTATTCACAGTGGCGGTGCGGCATCAGATTAACTCGCCTGACCAAATTAAGCACAGGCTACGTCGAAGTGGACTGAAATGAACGGGCGTGCAGCATCTTCAGCCTTCACAGAGTACTCACTGCTTCGGCATCGCACTCCTGTAACATCATTTTCCTACAATATGTCTGATTAGAGAAGAGGGGAGTTGATAAAGTACTGACATGGTCATCTGAGAGCCTTCAGTTATCACCATGTGCTCAAAGCAATCTGCACAACAAGCAACTGCAAATATATTGTAGTCTTTGTTGTCTCACAGGCAATCTCTACAAGTTTCTCATTTGTAAAAATAATGTAAAAGCTTTTTTTTCAGTCAAGTCAAAGATAAGGCAGTTAAGAACTGAGATTTTTCTAGTATTGGAGGATTTGATGCTTGGGGTGCTATTGAACTGTATTAGGTTATAATCAGTTCACCCCTTTGATATTAATGGGGTGGATAGATAGGATAGTAAGATAACAGATACATCTGTCAGTGAAACACAATAATGAAAGACTACAAACCAGAGTCTCCAAAATGACCATAAGTCATCTAAAATATTCTGAACTGAATATTATAGAAGTTTTATTCAACGACTGTGGTATCATGATGGGTTGATGTATTCATTTTAGTTAGGTGTAGCTAAGGAAGTGTCAATTTGTGTCAACCCTATGTTTTAGACACTCTCAATGATCTATCGTCGTTCCTTCTCAAAACATGATGCCTACATTACCCACAATGCAACTCCACCTCAGGTAAGTCAGAGATTCTGTTGAGCTATACACATTACTCGCCAGATTTTTTTTTTTTTGACATTTTCAAAATTGTAGTTTTCAGCTCGTAACTGATGCAGCCTCAAATTACGTCACTTGAGGAAATGCCCTGAGATTAATTCTGTACTTTAGTTACTCACAGACAGACACAGAGTGAAATAAAATACTAAACAAGCCTATTCTTACATTTTTCCCCCTTACTCTTTCTGCTAAACTGGTGGAACGAGGATGTTACTTGTTGCTTTTATACGCTGTGGCTCCGGCAGGAAGTTCAGATTCGTTGAACTCTGACCTGACCTTCACTGACCTTTGAGTTGACCGCTGCTTGAACTGAAGAAAATGGATGGAAAACTAAATAGTTGTGGTGCTGAATTTCCAAAAATGTACAATAACAAAGCGGGTTGATGTCCAAACCAGACAAACATATTTTTGCTCTGCTGCCACGTTTGGCACAGAAAAACATTGCCATTGTTAAAAACACCACATGAAATGCACAAACAGAGCAAAAATAGCCACATCTTTGCCATCCACAGCGAATTCATTCTTCCGTATTTATGTAGCTGGGTAATGGAAACAGACTGTGCAGGGCCCAGGAATCTCAGACATCAAAGGAAAAAATCCATAATATGTCTGGAATAACAAAACTTAACATGGTTTCTGAGCAGTAACAAAATAACTGAAGACCAAAAGTTGCACTTACTTGCTTTTTCAGATCATAAAACCCTCCCAGTTGTCCTCTGCTTCTGCTTCTTCTGGTCTCTGCCTCTCTGTGTCTCAAATACTGACTCACGTGACTCCGGGAAGTGCACAACGTTCAGAAGCTCCTCTGCAGCATGCTGAGAAAACATCCTGTGCTTAGATTGGTTCAACAGATTGGGACAATGCAAATGATTTAACAGACTATTATCTTTACAGCCTCAGACGAGAGACCACCGTCAAAATACTTAACTTAATACAAAATGATTACTTAATGCAAAAAGATATTCTATGTTTAAGAACAATGACGTCGCTGCTTCACTACTCTAAATCCATGAAGAATTAACAGTGACTTATGCAAAGACAAATGGTGCAATCATGAAACCCAAAACTTTCTTCTTCCTTTGTGGTAGCCTTTTTTTTCCGCCCAGAATGCACAGAACTTGTGACTTGAACTCGAGAACCCCACAGTTCAGCAAAACGCCTACAAAAATGAGTGGTTCTGATTCCTTAAATGCTTGTCATGCCACTCAAAAACAAGGGGGCTGTAAATATAATAGCTGCATAAAACAAATTACACTGAAGTAGAAAAAAGTTAAACCATAAAAGCTGCTGTATTGATGAGTCAGAATAACAACATACAGGCAAATGTTCATCAATTTCTATCTCAAAGTGAGGCTGGAGCTGAGGTTAGGCGGACTTCCAGCCTGATCCCTGATTAGACTTTTAATCGGGCGCAGGAGCCACACTTTATCGCATCTGAAGGGCTTTCTGTTGTCAATTAAGAGCCGCAAATTAAGAAATCAAGAACAACAAATACCTTTCACAAAGCATGACTAATGTCTCAGTTCCCGAGACGCTGCGAAACCCTCAACTGCAAAGAGGTTACGGTTTCCATCTCTTGTTGGTTAAATCAGTAACCAGCACAAAATGGAAACCATTATCCCATTGGACGTAAATGGTGTCACTTGCTGTGCAGCGCCATCAAACCAGCATTTCTTAGTGTTACTGTAGTGACGTCTTAAATTAAACCCAGCACAGGCGGCCACAGTGCTGGGAACTTAAAGCACAATCTGTGCCAAGTCACTGAATTATTATCTCAGCTCAAAACCCTAAATAACAGCAGCCTGAAAAGATCTGCCAGATTAATTCAGTCTTTAAAGAGGTCGGTTGCTGTAGGAAACCAAATGCATGCAAAGTGGGGGGAAATGAGCAGAAAGACAACCACGACATTAATTGTTTTAGGGCACAGCAATACATCACATATACAAGGAGGCCCATTTCCGCCAGTGATGGGGAAAAAAATCCTGTAAATCATTAAACCCTTTCAAAATGACTTACTTATCTCAGAATTATTAGTGTATTTCAAAATAACAAGATGCTGACATAAGTTATTATTTCTAATGGCAATGACTTACTAGATATTTTAACTTTTTCCTCTTAAACTGCGTAGGACAGAGAGAGCGAATGTGCCAAACGGTCTGCAAATGCAAAACAGTAAGTTTATAACTCCACCAGGGACTTTTCACAGTATCATGAAGAATGAATGAAACAGTCCAATCAGTGGTGGGATAAGATGTTTTTGGTTTGATAATGCGAGGGAATCATCATTTCAACAAACTTATTTCTGTGTTATGTTACTGCAGCACCGAGCCACTATACATGCACATGTGTAAAAAAAAAAAAAGTACCCATGAAGTCAATAAAATTGTTTAAGTAGAAAGTGCATGATCAGTCCTCTCCTCAGTCTCCAAACTAAATGTTTGAAAAGAAGAATAAAAAATGTTATTTTCTGCTGTTCCTTATTTAGGCGTGGATATTTGATGTTATAGAGAAAAACTTTGTCAGATGGAACTGGGACTTAAAACATTTAATTAGGATTTTATTAACATTTATTTAAAATATGGAAATGCTCGAGAGCTTGGTGAACAACAAATTTGAAAAACCTGTCTCAGATAAAGATTTTAAAAGACAGAAAATAGTATGTGAACAAATGACCACAAATAATCAACACATTAAAACACAACACCACTGGCATACCATAGGTGTGTTAAAACTTGGGGACACACAATGTATGTTTAGAAAGGACTAAATTTTAACATCTGTATCATTTTTTTTTTTTTGCAATAGGACTCATCACACACACATCTTTCCAAAACAAACAAACAAAAAAAAAGACACGACTCAGTGGGATTTAGGTATTCTTTGTAATTTTAATTCCCATAATTTAGTTTAAATGCAGACATTTTTTTCTCACT
>JAOXYL010000086.1:16405797-16423379 GCA_028564955.1 Terapon puta | reverse complement strand
ACACACACACACACACACACACACAAATAAATTGCTGGAACAATTAGACCTTGGTGTGCATGCGTGCACGCATACATACAGTACATTTTCTGCAGGCGATAGAGCCTGGCTTCTTTAAGCTGGAACGACAGACACGCACATCCTTGAGGTATGCGTGTGTTCATACACATGCACACACATACGCACAGTCTCACAAGCTAATGCGTGGGAGGACAAGAGGACAGCAAGAGAAAGAAAGAGAGAGAGAGAGATCGATCTCAAGGACAGAGGCGCAGCAGTCAGTGGTTAAGGATGCGTGATGTCTGCTGCTTAGGTTGTGGGTTGAAGTGTGCCCTTGGGCTTTGTGTGTTGTGGTCCAAAAGACTATTTAATTTATTCATAATCATTATGTAATAAGTCAGAGGCCAGAAGTAAAACAGAGAGTAAACTATTTCTACTTCTCTTCCAATAAACGTGTTCCAAGGCAGTAAAGAACAAGTTTAAAGTTAAAGTAGGACTGAAACTACTGGCAAAATGACTATTTTTCAGTATGAGAACGAGATATACTTATCAAATAGTTTATATACCTCTATAAAAAAGTGTTTTATTGCACTTGTTTCAAAAGAACAAAAACTATCCTTTCACTTTTGCATCATACTTGATCTCAGATTAAATGTATTCAAATATACAACATTTTACATTAAAGTGAAGTCTTCCTGTGAGACAAGAACTTAAATACCACTCACATATATGCCTTACAGATGCAAACAAGATAGAGAATACAATAACAGCATTGTACTTGTAGGTTGGCCGAGTAGTAAAAAATATGTTTCGCTTGCAGTGGCAGTAGAGGGTGGTTAATCAGTGCATGCCTGAGACAGACACGCTTGGTTAGTCAGACAATTTTACTGTACTTGTAAATAGGGAGCACTTGGGGCAACAGTGCAGGCACACTACACGTGATTGTGCTGCTTTAGGTTCATGTATTTTACTGTCAGTTGGAACTGCTTGTTCAATAACATTTAACAACTTTATTTAAGACATTGTGTGCGTATTCTAACAGCTGTGGGCGCATAAACACTTACCAAAGAGGCTGTCGCACCCAATGGACCTGTTTGTGTCAGCATGTCGAGGCTTTTTGGAGCAAGTGAAATCAGGCATGTTGGAAAGTTCACTTTTGTCACAATCTCGCTCTCTTCCACAAGCATCTCCCTCACTCATCATAATTTTTCACACACACACACAGACTCACACTCACACATTCCCCCTCCCCCCTTCAGTGGCTTCCTCACCTTGAGGGGGTGATGGGGGTCAGGTCTTTCCCCATGGTCTGAATGACGCGGCGGCCCCACACCCACAGGCCAGCACAGATGCCTATACCGCCGTAAAACAGCAGCCAGACGGGAGTGGCGGCGTCCTGCATCACTCCGCCCTGGTCATAGATCATCCACAGCGCCACCAGGGGCCCGATGGCATTACTGCAGAGGTGAGAAAACATATTAGTACCTCAGGCTGCTCCTCTAATATTCATGCTAGTCTGAACATTCAAGGACAAAGTGTCAGAGCAGCAGAGAATAGTTGATTCCTCTATTTTGTTGAGGACACACGTAGTTTAATAAGGTAAAAAACTTGAGGAATAACAAAATGTCTGATAAGTTACTAAAGACATGAAATCTGTCAGGGTATATGGGGTGTTGTATGTCCTTTAAGCAGCAGGAGGCAGCACCTGACATCATTTCCTCCATGGGCGAAGGAGCCGAAGCAGGCGGTGAGAATCTGCAGGAAGTGGAAAAGCAGGAACACCTCAGGCTTATCCTTCTCCTCATGATCCTCCTCGGCCAAGTCGTCCAGAGGCACTGGAGCCGGAGCCCCTTCCTCCTCCACCCCCTCCAGCTCTGTGGCCAGCTTCATCTCTACACCGCCCTCCTCTGCCTCAATCTCAGCCTCCGCCACAGCGTTACAGTACGACGAGTAGCTGTCGTAGCGTACCCTCTTCTTGGAGTAGGACACGCTGTTGCTTCTGCCACCTCCTTCTCCTACCAGCTTTTCACTGTCCTCGCGAGACTCTGTGCGTATGAGCGGCTGCACGGGCATGCCGCATATCGCTGCTGTGTAGCAGGTGTAGCTGTTGTTGCGGCGCAGCAGGCGGTAATTGTTGTCAGGCGGGCCGGCATTGGAACCTGAGCGGTCACTGTCATCCATGCGGCCCAAGTGGATTTTGTGAAGCAGGTCTTTATACAGACCCGAGTCCTTGTGCACTGTGTGGTACACCTGGCCATCGCTACGCATGTGGCCATCAAAGCTGAAGCTGCCATTAGAGACAGGTGACTTGAGGCAGCCGTTGGTCATCGAGTGGGTCCGACCTAGAGGAGAGAAGTGGGTATGGAAACATGATGCTTGTAATAATCAAAACAACCAGAGAGGCAGTCACCATAAATGTTATCTCATTGCTAAGCCCTAGCTTTGTGACCTCTGAGAAGTCACATGAATGCAGCATACTCCTCCACAAACATTACACAATGAACAGAGTCCAGTCATCGTTATTGTCCTTCTAAAATAGATATAGTCATCTCAAATCAAAACAACAATCCAGTTTTACCATACACCCTGCCGTTTGGCAGGACGTTGCCTCCATTAGCCAGGTTGGTGAGTTCTCCACTGGAGTCACGGGTTCCTCGTTCACTGCTGCCCCCCGTGAGCGGCAACACAGCCTCATCTGTGCCCTTGGCCCCGGGTAGCTCCTTGAAGACGGGGCTCTCCTCCTCCTCCTCGGGTATCTTGTCAAGGCTCTCATCGGAGATCCTGGACAAAGCCTGCTCCTTCTTTAGACGACCTGGAGGAAAGCAAGTGATGGAAGGTTCAGATAAAATATGCTTACGGGGCCTAGTATACCAATGAACGAAGACATAGGTTGCATGTCAGGGTTATATTCTGATAAACCTGAGCAATCCTTAGCAGCACAATAGAGAAACATAAAATAAATTCATGCTGGTGGAAAAGACTAAGGTATTAGCTATCTGGATGATTTCCAAATAGGTCAAGCCGATGAAATCAGGAGTTTCACAAATGAATCATTAATTTGGCACACAGAACCTTGCTCTTTTTTTTCCCCCCGAATAATTCTTTAATGCAGGTTTTGACTGAAACTGTATAGTTACTCTCTACTAATATCTATATTATCCGATCAGAAAAAGGTCTGTTTTCAGGAGAGAAAAGAGAACTATGCAGCAACATTTCACAAACAAAGGTATAGCCATCAGCTGATCCAGACTAATCCTAGTGCTGATAAGACCTGATGCCCCGCGAACACTTCGAAACACCCCTCAGTACAAACACATTTTGACAGATGCAACAATATCCAGATTAGGGGCGATAATATCACCCATAATCCTCACCGGCATTCAGAGGTCATGACACATTGAGCAACAGATCAAGTCGGCCTCACTCGTGTGCAGGGTCGGAGGAAAGTTTAAGAAAGTTGAGAAGTTTCTATTTTGAGCCTCAAAGTAGGTATTATCCATGTCATAGCTCGCATTGTTGCAATAAACACACTGTTCGTATTCATCCTGCGTGACATTAGGTTGAATTTAACAGACTGTGCCTTGCTTTTGTCCACCATGTTCTCAGATATTCCACCCACTGCTCTTTCCACTTGTTTATTTAATGTGTCATGTGTTTTACAGCCTTGTCTGCTTTGCTGCAGGCTCATATTCCCATTAGAGAAACAATTCCTAACCTTGATCTGAAAGCTTTCTACACTGCAGGCTATGATCCTAACCCCTTTCCATTTGGCCAAGCAGCTATACTCCTAAAAAAAAGTGTGTAAGCAAAGCCACTGGAGTGCTACACAGAGTTCACAGGGTTTTCTGGTGGCTTTAGTGGGTCTGGCAGAGGCCAACGAGAAAACACATCCGCTGGCATCCCTTGTTTGGTGTCAGAGCACAGAGTGTGCGAGCAGAGGCCACAGCTCTGTTGTGAGGCCTGGGTCAGAGTGCCGGGCTTTCACATGGCGTGAGAAAGACTGGACACACACATTAAGACACAAACACACATGGATACCTACTTGCTATTTTCCTCCTCATCCAGGGACAGACGAATATCCACACCAGAGCTGCACAGACGAGCGACTCCGCTAAAGTGATGAGAAAGATGGCCCACATCGGTAGCATCTCTAACCCGAGCACTGAAATGAATGAACGCACAGACACATACAAGTGTAAGAAAATAACATCTTGCAAGTAGTTTCAAATCTACTTATACTCTAATCACATCTCCAAAAGGAATTTCAAGCTAGCAAACAGCACTGGCACCATCGCCCGTTAAGACTGAGATGATAATTTGATCATACATTGGTGTCAGACTAAACGAATGGAGACGATATCTCTAGTGGAAATAACCGCATCTCAGTACTTACACGGAGCTCCAGTGTACATGATGGAAAATGTGTTGATCCCAATTGTGGTGGCATAGAAGAGGGGCAGCGCTCGCAGGCCATTCGGGACAGAGTCATCCTGTGTAGCAATCACATAATATGGGTTTAATACAGTTACTGATGTGATGATAAAAGAGCTTAAAATTGCATGAGTGACAAGTCGCTCTGACTGTTCAGCAACTTTCAGTTCAATTTCAAGGTGATCGGACGAGAGTCCTACTGTGTAACTGCTATATTAAAAAAATATTGTGAATTTATAAGTCAAAATAAATCTGTGATTCAAAATAAAATCATTGTTTTGTTCTGTCTTTTTTTTTGGGTGGTATTATATGTATGAAGAGACGTTTCACAGAAATGCCACAATTTCATTGCCAAAAACCTGCATAGGTAAATAACTGAATTGGTGTTGTGTAATAAACACGGACAACAGATATGACCTGGTCCTACTTATGCTATATTTCCTTAAAATCACCCTAACTGTCTATCTATTAAACTTGCTTATCTCCTCTTTGATTTCCTATGTAATGACCAATTTTCTGTCACCGGTGGCTGTAAATCACGTCAAAGAGTCCCTGAAGAAGACAACACGCCGTTAACGTCTCAGAAATTACACCTCATTCTTGGCAAGGAAAATTGCTCTGGTTTAAATATAAAACCTGCAGTCACTTTTTTCAGGGGAAGTTATTAAAATGTGAGTATCAAAATTAAAATAAAGGGCAGCTCTCTGATCAGCCTTTTCCCAGAATGCATTTCCCTGTAATGCATCCTTTTGTGGCATTTACAAAGCTCAACGTACAGTATGCTACACAAGCTGCATATAAAACCACAACTTTGTTTCTGGGGTCTGAAGTTCAGTTCAAGCCAATTCAAAAAGGTGTGGAAACCGTGAAAACAGACGGTGAAGTAAAACTAGATATCCAACAATTCACTCTTGCACAATGTGTGGTTTTTATGGAGGAGTTTGACGTGCCACATGACCGCCGTGCCAAGGTAAAAGTCTCTGAACCATCGTCTTATCTGTGCGTTTTGGAAAACACCAACATAATAGAGAGATGAAAATTAGCTGATACAAATAGCCTGCAGACACAGAGCTGCACTCATCCTGGATTTGACCAACGCAAGTCCAAATGACACATCGTCCTATGACTCATTCATACATAATCCTGCAATCGTGACCTTAGGATGATCTACAACACTTTTCTCTTCCTGGTCTGCCAGAGATTGTCTGTTATGTAACAGCAGATCTGCGAGTGTTGCCAAATCAAATGGATTTTTATCTGTACTGAAGTTCTTTGGACAGGTTTGTGTGCACGTCTGTGTCTAAATTCTAACTTTCTGACTAGTGACGCATATTACATGTAGACAGCGTGACTTTTGACAAGAAGCTCAAATTGCACAGAACATAAAATCATGAATATTATACACAGCAAACCCGCTGGCAATAATCTACTAAAGGGGAAGTCATAAAACATTATTTTTCATTTTTATGGTCAGTATCCCAGTGCTTTTATTTAAGGCTGGCAGCCAAAATGTTTATTTGTTTAGCATGTCACTGAGCCACAAATATAAATAAGAACCTATAAATTCAGTGAGGAGGGACTGTGCTTGTTTGTGCGTGTGAGAACAGCAGTCGAGTAATGCGGGCCCACCTTGTTGAGGATGAAGTGTCTGATAAGCATGAAAAGGAGTCCAGACATGAGTCCAGAGAGCAAAGGGGAGATGAACCAGGATGCAACTGGAGGGGGAGGATAAAATGTCATCAGAAAAGAACATCAACACACTAAAACCTCCCACAGATACGGTCTCGCCAGACTTGAGTGAGTCTTGCAAATGTCTCTGTATTGACGTCTTCTGTTTTATTATGTCTCTGTTCATCCTTATTTGTTTCATCATTTTATTTTGTTCACATTTGGTCAGATTTTAAATGGAAAGCAGCATGTACATGAGTATGCATAATTGTAAAAAAAAAAAAAAAAAGCTACTGCGTGTGTATGTCATAGATGTACATATGCAGACATGAGGATACAGTAGGACACACACACACACACACACACACACACACACACACACACACACACACACACACACACACACACACACACTCTCACATGCAGCTTCTAGGCTTTACCAATCTTGACAAGCTGCATCCACTGTACGCCCTTGGTGCCGATGGCCACCATGGAGAAGCCGATAGTGGCGCCAACAATGCAGTGAGTCCCAGAAACTGGCAGTTTGAGGAAGGAGGCGATTAGCTGCCAGACTGCTGACCCTGTGATCAAAACAGACATGCACATCTCAGACATTTTTTTCGTATTTAACCGGCTCCTGTGTCAATCAGTAAATGTAGTTCTGGAACAAAGAAGTGCACATGACAGAGCAAATTGGAAACTGGATTTGATGCTTTGGAATAACCTGCAGAGACATTATCCTCCATCATCCAGTTGTTAAAAACTTTTTTAAAGTATCTGCACAGGTGGAGTACAAATCCTCATAAAAAAAGATTTACACCTTGGATTTAAATTTACTAAAGAAGATACATTAATTGCACCGATTTTCACATCTCTGATGAAGCATATTTGGAGATACTCTGAAAGCCTGCTGCTAAGATGAATCCAGACAGACGCTGAAAATAACTAACAACATAGAGAATAATGGTTTATTGATTTGTCAAGACAAATGTCCCAAAGGGCCTATTCAGGGTTTTTTCAAAGCCCTAAATTAGACATTGACAAGTATATTCTGCATTATGCTGCTTGTGTTGGACTCCGCTGAAGCACTAAAACCTGTTGGACATAATAGAAGTATTTTATCCAATCAAATGAAGACATTTCTTTTAATCCCTTATAAACAATATGCTGATGAAAAACATTTCCTGTTTGTGATTTAGAAAAACTGTTTCCCCAACATTCACTTGTGGAAGTCTGCCACACCTGAGCTTTCAGCAACACGGGAATCCCCTGTGTGTAATATTGCCTTATTTATCACTCAGCGGTCACTCTGTCACCAACATGGCATTGTCTCGACAGGAGCACCATTGTTTTCTGTTCTGCACCATTCATTTACTGAGCTGATGTAATGTTGATGTGTAAAGCTATTGTTGATACAATTCCTGCTTGTGATTCACTGTAAATTTATGTTTTAACATGATGACAATGGCAGGTCTTTTCTGTGAAGAAACTCTGGAGATGTTCATAATGCTGCAAGGTTGGATAGCGTGACAAAAGCTGCACATTCACACTGGTGCTTTGAAGGGACAAAACGCATTTTATGACATTTCTCATAAATCCAAGTGGTTCGGAAAACAAGTGCAAGATGTTATTGAAATGAACAACTTTTCAACCATTTTTACTAACAGGGGAAGAAAAAACATCTTTTCTCGCTTTATGTGACGGAGCGGTTTAGTTTTGGTTTGTGAGCAAAAAGAAAAGCTGGACCACAAACAGGTTACATGAAATGTTGCAGAAACGTTTAGCTCAGGAAAACCTCAAAGCTTCAAACAAGCCATGAAGATGAGTAATGGCTCTTTCCATATGTAGATGTGTGTCTTACAGACAACCGAGGGCAGTGTGGCTGCAGCAGGGATTCATGGACACAGCAGGTCACAGCTGTTTGTACGGTCTATATCTTAATTACTACACAGTGACAGTAAACGTTATATGTACAGAAAGTTATATGTACTAAAATAGATAGATGGATACATGATATTGTGTCTATCCTCAGGTCAGGATATGAATTAAATTTGCTAAGTGTTTACAGGGCTCTCAGATTACATGAAAAAACACGTGCGAGGCATACATAAAGTTCATAAAATATATTTGTTAGAGCAGAAAGCTGATTATCCATTACCCAAACTGGCAATAATTTGTATGAATGATTATTTGTTGAAGTAAAACCAGACAAATATTTCAAGCTTTCACTGGTTATGACTTCTGAAATGTGACAATTTCCTGCTTCCCTTGGATATATATTGTTGTAAACAGATTATGTTTGTGTTTTGAACTGTTGTTCAGACAAGACAAGTAGTTATTAGAAATTAGAAGATCTTAAGATTGGACTGTGGGAAGTTGTGATGGTTGCAGAGATGAGGTTTCTCATCTGATCTCTCATCATCAACAAAGTCCAATGTTTACTTGGAGGGATATTTCACTGTGAAAACACTTCTTCTTTTTCACATCTACACAGTGGTAATAACAGAGGTTTCTTGAAAAGCAATCAAAATGATTTATCGATTAGTAGTAAGAGTCATTTTCAGCTCAACACTGGGTGTGAAATAAGAGTCCAACTTACCGACCATGGCGCTGACCTCCCCTGCCATGAGTACGGGCACCGTGTCGTTGTACAGGCTGACATCTATGATGCCCTTTCGAATCGTCTCTCCCACTTTGGCTCCCAGCAGCATCGAACCCAGCGTCTCAAAGATGGATGCCAAGATACAGGCCTGCCTCAACGTGACCACGCCGGACCCCACTGCTGTGCCGAAAGAATTGGCCACATCATTGGCACCCACTGAAAAGGCCAGTATGAAGGCAATGATGAAGCCAATAATGACCATCCACAGATACGCTCCTAGATCCATCTTGATATGATTTCACCAGCCAAAGAAATCCGAGCTGAGAAAAACAAATTAGCTTAAATATTGTACAAAAAAAAAAAAGAAGCGCTTTGTGCGTTTCTAGCGGAGGACTTGGTGAGCCCACTCCTTTTTCTTCGTCCCCTGGTTACAAAGAGTTCGAGGGGAGAAGCACAGCCGCTAACTAAGCGTTTGGAGCTCAGTCCGAAGTTTGGAGACTAGTGATGGTGGGTGCAGAGAGCATTCCATAGCTTAGAGTGAGACAGTCTGTCCGCGCGTTCCTTCACCTGCAAGAGAAACGAGACACAAGAGACAGAAACAGATTAACGGCATAAGCCATGATTACTCTTATTCAGCAGCAGCTACCAACTGACAACACCTCCCTGTGACTTCCTTAGAAAACCTAAAACAAAGAAGGGGAGGGACCAAGAGAGAGAGAGAGGAGGAGAGATTTCAAAAGCAAAGGTTTCAGGATGGATGAGGACGACACAGAACCGGCTCGGATGAAACGGCGAGAGCACTCCAGTGCTCTGCAGTGAGGAAAGCTGAGGACGTCTCAGACAGCCACAATAAGAAATCACAGTCTGCACTTCAAAGAAATCAAATCATACCGTTCCAGGAGGCCTGCTGACAGTGCCGAGACTATAAAAAGACCACAATATCCAGAGTGAGATGTGAGCAACGCTCCAAACATTAGAGTGGACTATTAACACCTTATCCCCACACAACAGGGCGGCTGACGTCTCTGCCAAAGCTGGTTTTATTTCAAAGGTTTTCCCTTTGCCACACTTCCAGTTAGCCTGGTGATCTAATATGGAAACATATATTCCTGTCAAACTGTCTCAACCACTATCACTTTCATGTCTGACACCATGAGCTCAAAACTGGCAGAATTACTCAGGATATCAAATCACCATTTCATAGCCCCTCCTAAAGCTGCTGGAAGCAGTTTGATAAAGCTGATCTTACTGAAATAGAAATGTTAATCAAGAGACACTTTCACTGACAGTTTGGTGGATGTTTGCCTGTTTGTACATTTTACTACCCCCTCTAATCTTTGCTCTTTCAGCCACAACACAACTGCTACAGTGCTCAGTGAGAAACAGTCGAAAGTACACACAAGTTTTGTAACAAGCTTTGGAGTTACAAGTTCAAACTAAATCGAAGGCTTTGGTGCAGTACATAAAAAAACAGTGCATAGATTTACAGTATGTTAAGACTGCAATGCAGTAAGAACATCAGCAGTAATGTTTTACTGCAGCTTCAGGTGGGAACAGTTCACAAAATTGCACTTTTGGGGGTCAAATAAGTAAAGTGACACACAAGAGAACATGTGACTTCTCTGACAAGTAAAATGCTGAAAGAAGACTATGTGCCCCCGAATGACAGTTGTTACTACAAGGGACACTTGACTTAATTTTTGTTTAACATCTGACATAGAAAACTAGTTTCAAGGCTCACTCGCTTGCATGAGGATCTCTGTGGACCTCAAGGGACGATTGTCATGTAAATTAGCCAGCTTGCTGTTAAACTGCTGTGACATTAGCTAATTAAGGCATAATCTAAAAAATAAAAAGGGCACACAAGAGAATCGTTTCAGCTGTAAGTATCTGTAAATCACAATTATTATCTATTAAGTCCAGCCAGACGATAAAATTCTCCAGTGAATGGGTCAGTGCAGATAATGTGTGGACCAATACTAAAATAAAGAGCTGAAATAAAGTGACAACTATGTTGGAAATAAATCAGTAATGTTTTATACAATGTTTTGAGCAAACCTTGTTTCTGCTTCTGCAATTTAAAGATTTTCTGCAATCCCAATTTTATACTGTTGGACTTAACATCTTTCAGTTGTGGAGAAAAAGAGACACTTAAAGATTATCTTTAGCTGTAAGATCTGTAATCTGACTTTTTGTAGATGAAACAATTAATCTAGAAAATAGTCAACATGTTAATCAATAATGTAAATAATTATTAATTTCACCCATGATAAAATAAATTCCTTACAGCTGTGGTGTTCCTGCAATCCCGTGACTGTATAATGCAATAAGAGTGCCGGGCTCTGCACTTGCCGAGTTCATCTGTTAGAAAGTTAATCACATCAGATCCTCAACAGAACAACAGGCAAACAGCTTCCCGTGTCTCGGTAAAGTTCACAGGGCTTATTTACATCACAACAAATGACAACAAGCTTCAGAAACTGGATGATGAGGCCACCAGCACTGGTGGTCTTTGAGAAACCTCCACACCACAAATGACTTGGTCTGGGTTCTTTCTCCTCTTTTTCTTCTGCCCATGCCACATAATCAAAGTCATTTCATAGGGGTTAATGGCAGCACATTTCCTTCTATGGTTAGGCCATTGTTAATGGGGAGCATTAAATGTAAACAGCTTGAAGGCCAGACTAGCACATTCTCTCGGCATGAACTGACTGTGCGCTCCTCATCGCGTGGGGGCAGGCAGCTCCTTTCTAAATAGCCTGTGGCAAGTTGTGGCTCCCTCCTCCCGACCATGAGCTCCATCTGGAACAGTTGAGGTCACATACTGCTATCCTTTATCCTTTGTTGAACCACAACAAGCACATAAAAAGATGATAATAGTTAGTCTCTTGATCTGAAGACCTCCCGAGATCAGGATCTAGTACCTTAAAAATTGTCTGTGGTTGCTACAACTTTGTTAATTGTTAAAGTCGGAGAAACAATTAGACGCGTTTCATTTTTTTCAGGCCTCAGACCAGTTCTTGCGGAGAGAGCTTGGAGGTTTCCAAATCTCAAAGAGGCCAACTAAAAATAATGTGATACTTCACTGATCCCTGAGGGGAAATTTTCTTTTCACCTGCTTCACTCCAGGGAGAAATCAGATCGAAGGATCAGAGCCCCTGGACCTCCAGGCACCAGTCTTTGGAGGTTTGAGACTCTTGGGCTGACAGTAAACAGATAAACAGATAAACTCGTCATAAACTCTTGTTCATCAGCTGAACTGCTACTAAAAGGCTGCCCAAGTTAATAATTCATGACGAAATATAAAAATACAATCTTAGATAGGACATATCGCTATCTGAAGCTCTAAAATTCCATTGATTCCTTAAGTGCTTCATGTCACGAAGAGCTAACCCTTAAAAACAAACAGAAAGGTGAAATTCAAGTGCCATTTCATATGCGGGCATTTCAAGGCTTTAGACCATTAAAATATTCAAAATATTTTTTTTCTTCAATTTATGATGACAGAATCATCACTGAATGACTTTCAAGAATTTCAAGTAAATTTCTTTTTGGCTGAAACCCTCCAACACTTTTGAGAAGTGCTGTATAAATACTAGGTTTTACAGTCAGTCAGTGTATTGACAGTGGCAGACTTTGAAGAAGCTGAGTAAATGTTTAGCCCGGGGAACACCTCTGCCACGAGAGCACCACGCAGTCAAACACGCCCTCCACCAAGCAGAACCAGAGACTCCACAGAGAAAACGGTGTGCAACGGTCAAACGCGTCAGCGGAGAAATCACAGTGTACGTCGCTTTTGAGTGTGTGTGTGTGTGTGTTCAATGTGAGAGGGAGGAGACGAAAGATGAGCAACCTGAATGAGCCAGTCTACACAAGTACCAGGCCATTTTTTTTTTTAAATATTAGGTTTACAATTTTCTAAAGAGGGAAACAACATGACAGCTGCAGCTGACGTTTGGCCTGTTCTGCAGACACGAGCTCCCGCTCACATGCCGCCACTCCCAGTTGTGCACATAAAAACTATTTTCTCCGGAGCTAAAACTTGTACAGTTGGAGCAATCTGGTAATAACCTGTGTAGCCCTCCTATTGATTTCTATGCTACAGAGGAGCTCCAAACAGTTACTCATTCTTAAGGAATGCAAAAGACGTCAACTAGTCTAAGAGGGATATTAAAGAAACAACAGCTTCAATAGTCGTCGTCAGGGTTACAGGATACATGCAGTGAAATGACTGCCTGCGGGCCCGAGACCAATCACATGTAGCACACATGCCAACTGGATGATCTGTGATCTAATACTTTCCTCTTTCTATAGGAAATGAATGCAGTTTTAAAATGTAGTTCCAATACTGCTCAAGTGTTTCAAGAACCTCCACAATTATCAAAATAATAATAATTAGCACAAGCTAAACTTTAATATACCTGCGGTTAAAGTATGCTGCTAAATCCCCGCTACCTGTTTAGAATCAATGGGCATCCACAGTGCAACTTATAGGGTGGCAAATTTAACCTCAAGAGTGTGCTTCATACTTTGAAAACAATACATACATTTTGGGAAATGTCTCATTCACTTTCTTGCTAAGATTTAGATAAGCAGCTCTGTCTGACGCTCTGGGAAACAAAGACAGTATTTCCCCAAGATGTTGAGCTATTTCTTGTCTTTTGGGGAAAAAATAAATTATAGGAAATCCAAACAAACAGAACTAATGTAAAGCTTAATGGGAAAAGCTCTGGTTAATCATGGTGGGGTACAAAATCAGGACCTCCTTGTTCTGGAGGCCACAAATGAAAGTATGAATCCTCTACTGAATTGTATTTGACAGATCTTGGCCTTATAGCACAGAATCCAATTTCTTTAATACTTACTGTGTCCACATAACAAAACTGAACAACAACAACAACAACAAAAAAAAGAGCTGCACAAACTTCTGTCCTGGTCACAGCTGTCTCACTATACACAGCTTCGCCTCAGGGTATAAGTGGCACCATCTCCTCCGTATGTGGCGACTGCAGCGACAGAGCAAGTACTTTTCTCAGACATCTGCAGACAACTCACCGCCAACCTATGGGCATCACCCAGACCACCAAATATAGACGCGAGCAGGCTGCCTTCACGTCCAAGCTGTGAGACAGAGTCAGTGTGTAAGCCTGGCATTTTGTAACCTCGGTGAGGAATCTTCCAAACTGTGGTCAGAAGAAAACCACACTTCCTAAACAAAAACCTGCCTGCTGCTCTTGACATCTGGTGCGTTAGCCGAGAGGTTTCAAAACACATCAGAATGTCTCTTACGCAGTTTGAACACAGGGGACGCAGCCTGAGAGTGTTTATACATGCTCACAGATGAAGACGTGCCTGACCTTACTGTATGTCCTTGAGTAGCACGTTAACAGTCCTGCCGTGACTTGCAATGCACATTGATTTGCGCATACAGTAACTCAGAGAACACAGTGTGTGCAAGAGATTCGGTTTCAGTTTCATGCGTGTCGTGCTGGCTGAACAGAGCATTTGTATAATGGATTTCTTGTAACTGCATTGGCTATATGGTGCACAGTATGCTAGAGGACTCCTCACCGTCTCAGGCTTTGCAGTCAAGCAGGAAGACTTTGGGAGTGTTTTCACAGCTCCAAATGAATGACTCATTGGGACCTTGAAAAGTCTAAGAGTTAAGTCCTCTCAGAGCAAAACATAATAAAGCTTCACGAATCAATAGATATAATACATTTAAGAAATGGAGTTGCAGAAAATGTTATGCAACCATCTTCTCTTTCCTCTTTATTTCTCCACACCAATAATAGCCTACTTAACCAAAAAACTCACAAATACCAACGATATTAAACCTGCCTAGTATTTAATAACCACTAGTTATTTTCCCTAATTTACCACAACCAAAAATATCATTGGGTAACTCAGCCAGGGTTGCAAATAAGAAAACAAGCAGAGGCAGCAGTACCCTAATGCAAATTCAACACTCGTGATCAGAATTGCTTTTTGCTACCTGGGTAAGAATGAACTACATGATTATGTTGCTGTTTTGCTGGTCAATAAGCGGGAGATGAAACAATAAAATGTGGAAATTGAATTTGAAATACCGGCAGCTGTGGCTACTTGACTTCAGGGAAGAAACGACTCATTTGCTCAGGAAAACCATTTAAGAGAGATGTTTGAGATGATATGCAGGCACCCCACTCACAGGAGGAGAAACTACCTTGAGCCTTGAGTAGTCAGGAAGTTAGTGCATCTTTCACACATGCACTTTTTGTGTGCCAGCTGCTTTCACAGTCAGATAAAAGGAATTTCACTGTTAATAATCATTTCTGAACACAACATAAAATGGACTTTAAAAGCTAACAGTTTAATTAAAATATGGATATTTAATCTGTTTATGCGCATTTAGAAAAGATAATGGACACACTCTCCTCTCCAAGGGGCAGAAACTCAGGTTCGTTTGACTCCATCTGGCTGGGCGCTCCTGCATCAGAAGACTATTGTGAATTAAAACTTTAAAATAATGTTGGAAGTTTTAGTAGCATCAATACATCAGCACAAAGTGCGTCACAGTCGCTGTCCAAGGTCCTGAACCTGAGCCCACGGGGGACGCAGGAGCTGTCTGAGGTGATTGCTGTTGTTCACACTTTGATATACTGTGTGACAACGAGAATTAACCATGATGTTACCTCATATAAAAGTCTTTTTTGAATATTCCATCTCTCATTCCACCTCAAACCATTATATTTTCATTTTTTGTGTGTTTATATAACATAAAAAACTTATATAAAATGTAACACTGCCTGCATTTTATTGCTCAGGAGGAAGAGCAGCTTATCCACTAATTATCAGTGGTTCAATCCCCAGCTCCTCCTGTCGACATGTCGCAGACGCTGACCCCCAAATTGCTCCAAATGGGCAGGCCAGTACTTGGAAAGCAGCGGTGAATATGTGAGACGGGCAAATTGTAAAGTGTCTTCTCTGCCAAGGTAGAAAAACTGTATATATAAGTCCAGTCCGTTTACCATTTAGCATCTTGTACTCACTCATGTGAAGTGAACTGCTGTCCCATCTAAAAAAGATACCCTAAATAAAAAACACTTGAAAGCGAGACACACTATGAGGCAGCATGCTCTTGAGGATTATTTCTGGCAGACACATTTTCTTCCTGTGGGTGTCAGGTGGCAAACAGTACCCATAATGAGGACACTGACACAAAAACACAACATGGGGAAACAAGACTAAATTAGGCCCTCATGTTGCTGGAATATGCAATCATGATGTCTAGAGGACAAATGAAAGATTTTATGGGCAAAAAAAGGGGGGGGATTGTTTAATACATGTGGAACATCAAATTAAAATAGTCAAATCAGCAACATCACAATCTGAGCAGAGCATCGTTACGCGTTACATCACTGAACTCTGGGTGCACAAGTTGTGCAGCAAGAGTGCAGAGACAAATCTGTGTGCAAACTGTGAGCATTTCTGTAATTGTTGGCTGCTGTTGCTGTATAATGCTCACTAATTTGCCTGAAATGCCACTGCACCACAGTCACAGCTGGTGCAAAACACAGTGTCACGAGCTACAGTCTGCATTGACACGCGGCTGCACTATCCACGCGCTGATTCAAAACCCCTCCTCCCCCTCAACTCGTCAACTTAGCCTTCATCTCTTAGCACGCGCTGAAAGGACCAGAACCAGCACATACATGCAGCGTCAGATGATGAGTCACAGCAGCGTCCTACCAGTGCCGGCTAATTGTTACACCTGAAGCATACGCAACTGCAGTCCCTGCCTCCAAGGGCACAGGATGCTCACGTCTACTAAATGGCTTGTAAAGTTGAAAGAAAAAAAAAACAAAAAAGGGTGAGACAGAAAAGACACAGAGACAAACAGGCCCAAAAGCCTGGAAATCAACTCCACTCACCTTCATGTCTCCTCACATCAGTGAAAGGTGAGAAAGTGGTGGAGATGAATGAATGTCAAAGACAAAACGACAGTATTGGGGAGAAAAACAGACACAGAGGGAGAAATGGTAGGTTAAGGGGAAAAAAAAGGACCAGGGAATGAAACGGGGTTGAGCATGTGATTGACGGGAAATAAAATTATGAGGAGAGAGGGAGACAGAGAGAGGGAGAGAGAGAGTGGAAGAGAACAGCTGATGACAGGAGGAGAGGAGGAGTGAAAAGGAAGGAGGGAAAGAGCAGGAGAAGCTTAGTGAGAAATCAGCAGGTTGTGGTGGTGTTGCAGGAGAGAGGAGAGAGCAAACGAGAGAGAGAGAGAGAGAGAGAGAGAAAGAGAGAAAGAGAGAGAGCAAACGAGAGAGAGGGAGCGAGAGAGAGAAAAAGAGAGAGGGAGAGAGAGAGAGAGAGAGAGAGAGACATAGCCAGCTGAGTCTAGACTGCCTCTTAAAGGAAAGTATCCGCATTCACAGCACACGCCAGCCAATGACAACTGTCGGTGAGGCCATGGTGTAGCGCTGACTGGCTGACTGTGTGCAAAGAGGATGGACAGATGGAGAGGAGGCAGCCAATGGCCGTGGAGAAGAATAACCAAGGGGTGGGGTGGGCGAGAGGGAGAAGAGGTGAGCCTATGCGTGGATGCGTTTTACAGCCGGAGAAAAGCACGCTGACTGATCAAGGGCATTCAGAGCGCGAGCATACCCCTGGTTACTCTGGTCACAGCACAATACAGGTGGCAAATAGATCTCTAATATTAATACGAACATTATTGTCACTAAACGGTGATAGATGTGGGAAAAGCAAGAGGGAAAGCTACAGTGGCAATGGGGCAAAGTGGACGAAGGAGCTCTGGGTTACACAATCATTTACATTTCTTGTAACTAAGGCCAGTTTAAGCCATTTTTCTTGGTAACACAGAGGACTCTCTCTCTCT
>JAOXYL010000086.1:16342763-16355713 GCA_028564955.1 Terapon puta | reverse complement strand
ATATATATATATATATATATATATATATATATATATATATATATATATATGTATATATATATATACATATATATATACATATATATACATATATCTTCTGTTTATCTCTATTATGTCAATTGTTACATTTCCTAATTTTGGGAGGTCTCTTCACCTATTTATTAATTGATCTGTTTCCAATTTTCCTCAGCTCCCTTTTTTTAAAAAAACAATTTTATGTAGGAATGGAGTTGCTACAGACAAATCACAAAGAAAGGAAAACCCTTCTACATTAACATTGAGGTTTTTTTTCCTTTTTTCTTTATACACACCCCAGCAAATCTCGACATAACACAGTCCACACATCCTGCCCAGAACACTTCTTGGCATTCGATTACACTGACACATCAGAAAGCACATTAACACACCCAAACACACCCACTCTATACAGGTATTGCTCACCACCCTCACAAGATGGACTCGAGGTCTTTTACAGCTTTTATGTCTTATTCTTACTTTTACTGTCGACTTGTCGTAAAAAGTGAAGTTTCACAATAATGTGTCACATCAAAGAATCTCTCTACTACTTTTGCTTCTTCTTAAACTCAAATATATTCACGTAAAGTTATTTATTGTGTAATCATAGTTTCTTATCAATAGGTCAGCAAATCACAGCTGTTGCTGGAATGTGGAGCAAAGTCAATAGTCCAATAAAGGCAGAAGTACAATCAAAGCTTTACAATAAGTACAATAAGTAAATAAGTGCAGAGTTAGAGAAACTTTTTACTGTGCGAACAAAACCAACATTTTAATTTCTTTACAAAATCAACAGTAATGTAAGTCCTGTAATCCAGAGACTAGATGGTAGAAATAGGAACTGCTCCCAAAATACAACAAAAAAGCCTCTTGAATTTCACGTGTCTAAACAGCATCAAAGCCATTTACCTGACCCTGCACTCCTGCCTTTCAAAATAACTTTCCTGTCATTACCTGATAATCCCATCTTGTACTCAGCTTTTATGCTCACGTTGAATGTCTTTTGTAGTTACAGGTCACATAAAAACTTCTTGGCCTCCTACCTGGGAACTGGGACGGAGCAGGAGAAGCTACAGAAACCCGTCGGAGACGTCGTGGTGTGAGGTCATCAAGTTACGATGAGGTAGGTGTCTCTGAGGTTTTGACCTACTTGTGTGGACACAAACACAGACACACACACACACACACACACACACACACACACACACACACACACACACACACACAGTATACAGACTGTCTAGCACGTCAAAGTGTTTGACAGATTTTTAGCTCCTGGAACATGCAACTTTCGCTTCAGTTTTTTAGCGTGATATGTATTTGTAGGCATGGTCAACTTAGAAAGCTGCACCTGCACCTGTTAAAACCTGTTAGTGACATTTCAGACGAAAAAAATCCAAATTCTACCTGAAATAAAGGTGACACTACACACTGCTGTATTTGATTGCGTAGCAGTGCATACCAATGTACAATTCATCCTAATAGTAAAACAGTAATATGTAGTGTTCCTAACTGCTGTGTATATGTATGTGGATTTTGTACCAGAAACGCCTGGATCTATACTAGATCAGCATAAGAAACTCTGAGAATGAGCTTACTGGACGTTTGTAAATGCCCCAAAATGTATTGCATATCTTCAGACTGTGCAGTGGTGGAAAAATATAGTCAAATAAGACTTGAGAAAAATCTTTGGGACTCACATGTCTATTTAAATATCTAAAACTGAAATATTTCAGAATTTGGATTTGCTTTAAAATAAATCCAAAATATTAAATGCTTGGTAGGAGCAGCAATAGTAACTAAGAATGAAATTATGCTACGTTAAGGCCATTTGTGCAAGCAATGTTGCCATTCTGTAAGACGGACGTGTCATCGGGCACTCCTGTATTTCCGGTGGTGTTTATTTTGGTCACCAATTTCATCCAAAAATCTTGCTTAAGTCCTCAGAGGGTGGTGTCTGGCCTCTACTCACGTGAGCTTTAAGCCAAACAGGAAAGAGTGGGCTCAGAGAGTGACAGAAGAGTCTGTTGTTGTTATTGACTGCAGCCAGTTGCATCATGCAAAGAGGAATCCCCACTAGAGGACCTAACCTATGATTACCTGTGTCTTGGCCTGTCCCATCTCCATGCTGCATACCAGCGTAAAGAATATCTGCACGTCAGATGGTACACACTCGCCCGTGTGTCCAAACAATGACGATACTGACACACTGACAGTAGACACGATGACCCTGACGTGATTGTCGTAAGAGCTTAATTACTCCACTTACATGTGGTCAGATCTCACTGAGCAACACACACATGCACACACACACACACACGCACACTCCCGCAGACTTCAAGTGTTTAGATGTAAGAAAATTTTGGCTCCAGACAAACAATGCGGTCATGCAGCATTCTTCTCATAGCCCGCCCGTCACTTAACGCCCTCCTTGAGAAAAGAAAATCTGTCTCACACATGAAGTAAAGAATCACTTTACCTGTGGGAAGTTAACTCCCAAGAAATATTTAATTCAGCTCCAAACCTTTTGGCTCAAAAATGAGATCAGCGCCATAATTTACAGTCTTGCCAACTGCAAGGCATGAATGCTTTGTGCTCTTTAGTTTGTAGGCTTTTAAAAGCTGTATTCACGTATTTAAATGATCATTTTATACCTTAATGAATTATTCTCACAGTTTAGCCTTCATTTGCATTGTGACTGTAATCACCAGAGGAATTACCAAGGTGTGGGAACACCACGTTGCTACAACTAAGTCCAACGGGACAATGAGTAGAAAGGAGCGGTTGGACAATTAGACCGGTTGTGCACAAGCCAACAGTTTAGCTAGATTACTGAAACCATTTTATTTGGAGGTAAAAGCCAAAAGTGGACACACCCAAAATGTGACCGTGCTCAGGGCTTGTTTTATATTTAAAGGCTTTCATGCTTAACTAGGCATGTATGACATAATTATCTATATAAATATTATGGAAAAGAGAGTAGAAAATAAGTTGTTGATATAAACTACACTGAAAGACAGCTGATATGCACTCACTAACAAATGTTAGCGAGCAAACAGTTATATTCCATCAGAATCATTTGTAAGATGCTATGATGATATGAACTTTAAAGACTGTATTGGCAGTTCTCATTAAATCTTACTGACAACCAGAAACTGCAAAACAAAACTGGGAGAAATAAATGACACCTACATAACTCACCTCGATGCTTCCTCTGAGCCTTGTTTTCTTGATTTCTTACAAAATAGTTTTACTCTGACACAACATGCTTGTTTCCTTGTTAACATTTATTGACGTTTTATATTTCCCCATCTCTCCTCAGTCAGCTGCATGACTCAAAGACGAAGCGTACCAGCGGAGTCCGAGGACCTGAGCGAGCAGCAGAGTGAATAGACTGCTTCATTAGACGCTGTGCAAAGAAACACTGTCCAGAACTTGTTAGAATGTAATTTATTTAGTGTGATTATTTATTGCTAACGACTGCATGAGTGTTTGTATGTTGGATATATTATTATGCTGTGTTTTATGGGTGAATGCTGAGCATTCGGCCCCTTGATGTTCTGTAGGTTCGGTTTTATTTATTGCACTGCTGTTGTTATAGGTCAGAGAAACACTCTTCATCTCCAGGGATGGAATTTGATCACCAATAAAGTGTCTCAGTGTTATGTGAAAGTGTTATTTGTTTATGCATCTCTGCCTGAGTTTTGTGTTTACATTCCAATGAGTGGATGCATCCCATGCTTCAGCAGCACACTCACACAAACACCTCGGCCCTTTAGCCAAACACACGTTCAGACAAGACAAGAATAACTCTGAGAGAATCTCTCAGAGGAATCCGGAGAATTATGAGAGCAACGCAAAAGCATGAGAGACTGGAAAGTCTTTTTGGGTGTGCGTGACAAGCGGCATGATCGAATTAATTTATCGTTTTAGAGTCTTTATAGATAAACAACTTGTTTTCTAAGGAAAAACCTATACTGTACACTATAGTTCTACCACACACACAAACTCCACTAACCACTGTGTTGCTATGGTGCTGCAGTGTTTGTAACGGTGAAGTGGCGTCCAAAACTTTGTGAATGGATAGACAATGAGCCGCTGCACAGGCGGACTGGGAAAAGAAACGGGGGCGTGTCGGCTCTGACCTATTTTTGGAACTTCCAGGTAACTTCTAGTTATCTCCCAACACAAATACAAACAAAGACCTGAGTATAATTAGATGGTTCAGGACAAAGGAGCCCAGAATAGACACTGTGCACAAAGAGACACAGTTTCACATAAATACAGGGAGGCTTGTTAAAGTGCAGCACTGTGTGAAGAGGAAACGTGATGAAAAACTTTAATGCCATAACTACAAGAAGGAGAGAGAGATATTTATATTTTCAACTTAGATCAGACTGTAAAGGGGGAGTTTTGATACCCCAACAATGTATTCTTAAGTCTGAACTGTACGTGAGTGATCAGAGGATCATATAATATTCATTTCCTGATATAGCTGACGAGTGTCACCAGACTTTATGATTTACAGACAGCATTTATGAAGTCACCAGTACAGAGCACAATCATTGATGCATGATTCATATTTTGGAAAAAAAAAAAAAAAGTTTTTTTTTTTTTTCGTAAAAGTCATCTTACTGTCTGACAGCACTGTTTAACATTTCAATACATTTATATTTCAAAAATGAAATGTGCCCATCTTAGAAACCACCACAAGATCAGTCAGATTTGGATTAAGAATTTTAAAAAAACAGGTAATAACATGAAACCTCAGAGCAGCAGAAATGGTTTAAGGCACATCTGGAAATAAAGTGTTAAGTCTTCACCGACTTCACGCTTTGATGTTGCTGTTGTAAGAGTGAAGTGACTTTTTTTTTCATTCAGATTTAATTCTCAGAAGTCTGAGTTCATGTCTCACAAGAAATGTGTTACTTGGTATTGTTTTTAATTCCTTTACAGATATCTGATCCCATTCCAAGTCCGTTGATTTCGCAAACTGATTTCAAAAGCATATCTTTCAGGGTATCTCTGATCTGCAGAGAGTCGCCCATGCCTTCATATCTCAAACATTTCATACCTTTGCACCAAAGTTTTCTTCTTCAATCAGAATTGGTTACAAAAACTCATTGTGCATACTCCTGAGCTCCAACAAGTTTGTTGAAGGTATGCTCTTTCTACTAAAATATCACAAAAAGCTGAAACCGGGTCCACTCAGGGTTGTATTGTTTTAAACCTGTAAAATATAATATAAAATAGTTTTGCCAACAACTCCCCGGGACATTTTTTATATTTTAGTTTTTGTATAAGATATGGCACATTAATAAGAGGCTTTGAGATGCTGGATGGCAGATTTTGCTAACATTTAACATTTAAGGTGTCAGGCTCTTTACCTGTTTCCCACCTTTTAGGTGCTAGTTGTGGCCTTGTATTTTAATGGACATAAGAGAAGTGTCAACCTTTTCACCAAGTTTTCCATCGAAAATGCGAAAATGTACATGTCAGACTGTTCCCTTAAAAGTCTTCTCTAGATGTCTTGTTCTAAAAACAAGGGTTGAAAATGGAAGGTTGTTTCATTGTCTTCTATTTGGGCCAAAACGGACTGAACTTTAATTATCATCTCTATGACTCACCTGCCAGGATGTGACAGTTCGAGTCACCTTCATAAAACAAGGTTTCTCTCTGAGTTTTGTGTGTGTAGTGTTGCGTCACCCGTGAGCGAGGGAAAAGGTGAAGCGAGGTGGGCGACTCCTCCAACACCTACAGGTGATGCAAGCCCAGGTAAACATTTACTCCGGTGTGTGTGTGTGTGTGTGAGAGAGAGAGAGCAAGAGAGACAGAGCAAGATGGTGATCTCCATGGCAGTCATGGCTTTTTAAACATGCCAAAAACATTCATAAACACATGTGCATTCATCCATTTGACAAAATAAGTTGATATGGGTGTGGTGAGCTTTAATAGTTTCGGTGGCAGTGAGGTGGGCGCGTGAGCTTTTGTGGGTGACCATGGATACACAGTAAACACACAGGCAGATGGTTGGTCAGTGATAATTCACTGAGAGCTCAAATAAAAGATATGCTGGAATTTCCTGGGTGTGGTTCCATTTTTTTCCCTCTTTACCTTTACAAGGGAGGAGATCAGTTGCCAGGTTAGGTTTATTCTATTTTCTTTTGTTTTTAATTCTAATTTTCTACACAGATGTCAATGACACAGGTTGCCAAGCAAGCTTGTGGTGTCACACAGTGGATGACAAAAAATCAATCCCTGTACATCTTTGGTCCAGGCTGAATATTAATATTTCTCAGCGAATTCTACAAGATTGGATGGAGAGCTGTGAAATTTAGAGTGGACCATCACATCTTCCTGAAGATGAACTTTTGTGATTCCCCCAACCTTTCTTTTGTCAGCATGTGTTCATATGTTGTTTTAACACTAGCATTTGGTCCGTTTCACTAATATGGTGGTTCTGTTTCTCTATTTCATATTTTGTCACTGGAACTGATGAGGTTTAATAATAATAATCCACTTATTTTGAGATATAGAGGTACATATGAATTTTACTTCATTATGATGCAGAGAGTAAGATGGAGTATTTAAACATGACTTGGTCCGGACAAAATTTACTTAGCACTTTCAATGGTATCTTTCTCACCTGCATCAACAGAGTTCAAACTGTGCTCGAGTTCTGGTCTCAATTAATGTAACATCTGAAATATTCTTTTATCTTAAAAAGTTGTGAGCCAATATGTTGAAAACACTGATGAGGAACTATTTTTTCCATTTTTTCTTACCATTTTAGCTGGGTAAAATTGTGTTGTACAACAACTGAGTGAAATCCTCTCTCTGTATATTTCTGTACCACTAAGGACAGCGTAGAGCACCACCTAGTGACGTCGTGTGAAACATGTCAGTGCCACGCTCGAGTCAGTCCCAGGTCATCGAGGGTGGGTGTGCTGTAATTAGCAGGCTAAGCTGACTTCCGTGCGACACAATAAACCCACAGGAATTTAAAGTGGGGAGCAAATATTGCAGGGATACAAATGGGCTGTTTCAACTCCCAGGTATGACTGAACAACAGCATTTAAGATAATGGAGACAAAGAAAATGATGAATAATCCTTCCAACAGTACTACCGTGCCAACTTTGATGACATTGGCAAACATTTCCTTTTACTGGAAGTGGATGTGTGCTTACTCTTAATGTCCCTTTCAATATGTGAATGAACGCATTTCTGCAACACTGCAGCTTTTTGCACATTTCCTGTATGGGGTCTTAATATGCACCGTGTGAATTTTCTTTGTGTGGTATGGTGACCTTTTCTTTTTTCTTCCTTGTGGTTCAGAATGTAATAACCTCTCACTCTGCTGACATTTCTCTGACTGGTTCATGCAGGAAGCTGTTTGTTGAGACAGTTCATCATTTGAAAACTGACTTTGAATTCTGCTGAAAAGCTGAAAGAATAATGATCATTTATGTGTTCAAAAATCACCTCCTTCTTAAGTTAAATGAACTGCTTAAAAATTTTCTTCTTCTTCTCAGTTGGAAAATCACATCACAAAGCTGATTTATTACTATAGATTAAACGGCATTAGCAACACAGCAGCAGTGTATGGTATATTTATAGAACATAAAACACTTCAAATTTGCACAGTCTTCAACATTTAAATCAGTAAAATCCATAATAGACATTAAAGTGGCACTAATATTAATCTAGAAATATAATCTAGAAATCTAATCTAGCACTGGTTGAGAGACACAGTGGCTCAAAGAGAAAGACAGAAATAGTTGTGTATTGTAAATTGAGTTTCCATGCAGTAATAATGTGGATCAATAATGAGGAAATAATGAGGCGTGCCCAAGAATGAAGAAAAATCTTACAAAATCTTTTCACAAGACTTGAGCTGAGGGCCTGACATAATTTTAAACTTCTGATGAGGAAGTGAGGAATGTGTCTGGTCAGGGTTGGTAAAAAAAAAGGTTATGGGCTAGTTTGGCACGTACAATCATTACAAGCTGTGACTGAACAGCTCCTAATGATTCATTCAAACAGAGATCCACAATACCAGTGTTGTTAAATGTTTTTTAGAAATATTACATCAATACAGCATGTTTAATCAGGATAAAGTGAAACAGCGTAAAAGATGTAGACACGCAGTTACAAGTTAGTCAAGGATACAGAATAATTAGCTAAAAGTTCTCTTTATATTTCGGATTTCTTCACTGTCTTTCTGATCCAGGCGAGTTGTTTTTTTGAGAGAAAAGCATACACCCCCGGCTTTGTAATCAGACCGCACTTCTTACTTCCAAAAGAAGTGACTCCGACCAGGACTCCATTGCACAACAGTGGCCCTCCAGAATCCCCCTGGAGAGATAATAAATACATGACATGTCACTTTTGTGCACATCCATTGAATTTGAGGTGGTGATGCTGTGGTGTTGGTGGGCTGGTGTTTACTACCTGGCAGGTGTCTGCAGCATTGCGACCGTCTGAACCGGCGCAAATCATGCTACGGGTGATGACAGTCGTAAGACCGTAATACTGAGGAGAGTTGCACTTCACTCTGTCAATCACTGTCACATTTACCGCCATCAGGACATCGGACATCTGGTTGACATTGTTGTTTGTTTTCCCCCATCCAGCCACCAGACAGCGGCTGCCACCTGCTGGCTCCTTCACGGTGTTACCCAGAGGGAGTATTTTCACCGTCTTGGTTTCCTTCACCGCTTTGTCGAGCTGAAATTTTGAGAAGGAACATTACCCATGGATGCACTGGCACTAGTCGCAGCAAGAGAAAAGTAATTTTCATGAACATTGCCTTCATGTAAAGTATCTCAAAGACAAACAGACTGAAAGCTTGTTTTTTTTTCTTTTTTCATACAAAAGTTGTACTTAACACAAGTAACACAGATAACACAAGTAGATCAATATCATGAATATTTCTCAAAGCAATCTAAAAAAATCAGCTGTGCAAGAACAGGAGCTAGAAAGATACAGAATGCACACACTTGCACATTGAGTGCCCTGGAGTGGAGATAAGCAGGGAAGATAATCTGCTGACTTTCGTATGGGCAATTATTTGCAGTTTGCATGACATATTTCTCTCTGGCCAGAACAAACTTAAAATGCTAATTCAAACAGGTGCTCCAAATAAGAGAGATAAGATTGTTGCAGCTTTGCTGTGTCACTGCTAGTTACTGTAATGTTACCTTACCTTGAGCAACATGAGGTCATTGACTTTTTCCTCCTCATCGTAGCAGGGATGAAGAACCTGGGTCTTCACTTTTCTGACCTGCCTGGAGTCTTTTTCCTGTGCTTTGATGGAGTGCACCCCCAGCAGCACTTTCTTTGCATGTCTTAAAAGCAGGAAATATAGGAAAGGAAACTTATTACAGCAGAATTCACATCATGTTTATATCACAGCATATTTGTGAATGATCAAATATGACATCAGGACTTTTTTTCTTCCTGAGACTTAGAGGAACCTGTACATATTTTTTAATCCAGCTTTATTACGTGTTGAGACTTCACAAGGAATTGATAAGTGGTGAATGGAGAATTATTGCCCTGCCAGGACTGATTTAACTGACTGGTGGCTGTTGAAAGTGTAAAATGAACCCTGATGGGTGTGGGCTGACTTGCAACTTCAGTTAATCTTACGTGGCTCATCTCGCCTCAAGCCCTGCGAATTCTGTGGTTTCGCAAAGCGAGTGTTCTCTGTCAGAGGTCCGTCCATCATTTACTCACTATTCTCTGTGAATGAATCTTTCCGACCTCGATAATCTTGCTAGAATCAGAGCGCTCTGCCTTGTTTGGTAGTTGTTCTTTCATGAATCAGATTCTCTAGATGCACAGCCCCCCTACGACGCTGCAATCCCTCCACTGCAGTTTACTGACATGTACTGGCCTCAGAAAAAGCAAATAATGAATTTTGCATGGATTTTTACTTCATTAAAAAGAGTCTCTTATATGACCAACCAGTAAATAATAAGAATTAGTTTTACTGCATATACTGGGGTTAGATCATTTTAGGTGCACATGTAGCTTGGTCTTACTTAGCACAGTGGGCAGCAGTCAGGACCCATGATGGGTGGATCAGTGTCCCACCACAGGCTGGTACTTTGTTCGCCAGCAGAGCCATGAAAGGCAGTGAGTGGGGCTGCACCTCGTTCCCATTAATGATCTCAGAGCCAGCGCCTGAAAAAGAATACGCTCAGTCAGTTACTTTAATAAAATGCTATATGACTGGTCGACCAAATAAAACACTGCAGCCTGCACGCTTACATGAATGAGCAGGATGCCACAAAGTGAACGACTGCAGAGCATTTTACTCACTTGACTGGACAAAGAGAAGAATCATGCAGGAGACACAAGTGATTAAGTCCCCCGGGCGAAACATCTCTTCTTAAAGGTTCTTCTCTTTGATGTGATGGTGAAGGTATCTCAAGGTAACTCAGTGCAAGCGCTTGTTTTTATGTGTTAAGCTGAAAGGATGTGGTCAGACCCTGGAAATTCATGAGTCAGCAAGATGGTCGCACATATGAGAATCGGAGTGCGCGACCCTCATATAGGAGCCTGTGGTAAGACTTCTTATGTCGCTTACCATCATCATAACCTCTCTGCTCACAGGCGAAGGTTTTTTTTACGTGAAGCGACTCACTTTGTCACGGTGCAGATGTGTCAGTATGGGTGGGCTCTGTGAGAAACAGCTAAAACTCGAGGCTGCTCTCAACCCATGTTGGTTTCACTTATGAGTATATCTAATAACATCACGTCATGATTCAGAGTGAGTCATGAGAAAGTGAAACATTTCAGCCGATGCGATGCCGGGCTGGTGGAGGTGAATGAATGAAGAAATGTGAATAATCACTCTGGGTAAGTATTCAGAAGTGGTACTCTACCTTACCTTGAAGCAATAGTTTTACCCCCCCCCCCCCCTCATACTTGTTAATTATCTACTGTGAAAGCCATACAGCTGTTAGCTTAGCACAAAGGACAACAGCTAATCTGACTCTGTCCAGAGGTATGGAAATCCACCCACCACCTTTACAGCCACCTTTCAAATTGCACTTGATCACTTTTTTGTTAAACTGTAATTTATTTTTGCATTAACCCCATTTACTTTTTTGCACTAGTTCCAAGTTTTCTTTTTATGTACTTAATGTCTTGTGTTGTTCCTGTCCTTGTGTCTTATGTTGTTCCTGTCTTTGACCCTTGACCTGTTACTGTGGTGTATTGTAGCTCTATGCAAGCTCCTCACATTGCGGTGTACCAAAAAGACTATTCTATTCTATTCTATTCTATTCTATTCTATTCTATTACACTATTCTATTCTATCTAGACATGATGTGTTAATAAGTGAGCATTAAGGGCGCTGATTCTTTAACTTTTGGACAGACCCAGGCTAACTGTTCCACATTGTGAGTTTTCATGCTAAGCTAAGCTAACTAGCTAGCCTCACATGCACGGATGTACACAGTGGTATCAAAATCCCAGAGATTTATAAAGTACTGGAGTAGAAGTACAAGTGCTACATTAAAAAACTGACTTGAGTAAAAGTTGAAGTGTTCTTTAAACAACATACTTAAGTGAAAGTACTAAAGTATCCAATTTTTTGTACTTAAGTATTACAAGTAGAAGTATGTAAAAAAATATTACTCAAGTACTGAAAGTAAAAGTAAAATTTTAAGTACTGTGTATACTAAAAGAATAGTTTTCTTCTAGCCCTGCTAATGATGAGTCCTGCAATGAGGCTATAGTTAGCGCGCACACACAAAGCCTATGGCGCATCTTAAACAGAGAAGCGCAGTGACGTGTCAGTCACCTGGGTTGTCCAATCAACTTCCAGAGGTGGAAATGAACACTTTCACTTTCACAAGCCACCCGCGGGTTGCTGAGGGGGCGTGGCACTGACGCAGCACATCCATGAGAAAAATTATTCCAAAGAGTTGATTGATTACAAGAGTTTTATTTACCGTTGTGAAGGCAACTTCTTGCGATCGAACATTTTTCTAATAGTAACGAGTAAGGATTCAGCACATGAAAAATGTATCGAAGTAAAAGTATTACATTTATTAAAAATATGTAGTGCAGTAAAAGTGGAAGTAGGAGAAAAAAATAAGAAAGAAAAAAGTACAGATACTGCATTTTAGTACTTAAGTACAGTACTTAAGTAGTTTCACTTTGTTACCATACAAAATATAAGAAAATACTTAACTAATTTTCCAAAATGTGGATCTTTTGCTTGTATTTTCCTAAAACAGGCAAAAATAGTCATCATGTCAACCATTTTTATTTGTTCTTGAATATGAATAATATGATTTTTTTATATCATGTTCTTAATGCACCACAGAAATAAAAGACTAATCTAAAAAATAAAGCTGACAACGGCAAGATTTGTGGTCATTAATACTTTCTGTATATAAAACGTTTTGCAACCTAAATCATCACTATGTGGTTTAGACTTTTAATTTGAAATGCATTTTTTTGCTTTGAGTCCAATACATCAAAATCAGTCCAAGACCACGAAAGGCCCAACTACATGTAACACATTATGTGAATGCATAATCAACAGTATCTCCTTAAATACTATATACCAGTATTACTAATTTGCTGTTGCAAATACATTTTGAAATAAAATTTGACTTGAAGTTGGCTGCATGCACTTTCAGGCTCAAACTTAACTCACTGAAAACAGTTTAGCAAACAAATGTAAAATTACTAAAAACAAAGAAACAAATAAAAAAACCCAACAACATAGACATGAAAAATAAATAGTGGTTTTTGGATTTATGATGCACCTCACCCTCATGATATGACTAATACCATCAGATTTTTCTTTTAAGTTCACACTACTGGTTTCCTTTAAGCATCTATCTATCTATCTATCTATCTATCTATCTATCTATCTATCTATCTATCTATCTATCTATCTATCTATCTA
>JAOXYL010000086.1:16265655-16290343 GCA_028564955.1 Terapon puta | reverse complement strand
ACACACACAGTGGGAAGGGGCCATGTGATCTTTTAAAAAGGGCAGACCGGTCAGATGTCTCTCGTGATCTCCTCGAGCTGCTGAAATACAATTATCGTTGTCACATTTTTCTGGTTGAGTGGAACTAATGCAGTGAGATCACTGGATGTCAAAATGTTTGAGCTCCTGGTTTTATCCTCTTCACAATTTTTCTGGAGGTGAGGAAGATTGTTCAGGACGAGTACTTCTACTATAAACGACTCTGTCCTTTATGGACAGCAGCCTTGCTGAGTAGAGTCATTTAAAACGTTTCAGTAGGAAATCATTTCAATCCTGGTTGAACACTTTGTTTCCATGCCACACAAATTGTGCTTGGTCTTTTTTTTGCCACTGTTTTCAAAGGCTCACTGTGATCTCCTGTTGCTTTTATTTGGTCTTTTCTTGTGTGTCTTTTTACTTTGTTTGGGTTCATCAGCAGGTGGTTCTGAGACCATTGTTGCTTTTTCTTTCTACTTCAGATATGATCTCTTCTTGTGACAGAATTCTGGTTAAATTACAGAAATTCAGCATTTCTATAAAAAACAAAAATAAAAAGTAAAAGCAAAAGTGTAGCGCGTGCAGGAGCATGCACATAACACACACACACACACACACACAGGTCAAAATAGGTCATCACAGCTTGATTTACCAGTTGTGCCATGAAAGAACAAAAATGCCACCCACAAGATTTCACTGTTTGAATCTCTTCCTTATTCAGTTTTTTTAGGCAGTCGTAAGTTTTAACTAAGTACATTCATTCAGGTACTCAGGAATAAATCTGAGATACTTGGTTTGCTTTATTTGTTTGAATATTATGATTTGATATTTTTACTCCACTACATACTACTACTACACATGACATCTGTGCTTGTTACTTTACAAATCAAGATTTAATTTTACATAATAAACACATATGAAGTGCTTCTGAAATATGATTTAAAAATTCATTAGTTGCAGCCTTAAATCTAAAAGTTATCTCATGTCAACCGCAACAGTGACAGAGACAACTTTTACTTTTGATGCTTTTGATCTCCCCATACACACTATTACTTAAGAGGCAATTGCTATCCAATCCAACTTTATTTATAAAGCACATTTAAGCCCAACAAATGCCTCTATATTTGCACTTTGTGTAGAAGCGTGTTGCAGCTTTTATATACTGATTTAGAAAAGTCCAAATCCCTGCAGGACCCATTGATTTATTGTCATCTTGTGAAAGAACAGCCAAAGGTTAAAGCTTCTGTGAGTTACCTAAAATTCCTTCTAAGAGCGATGTTAATAGGTGAAAATGATCCCCTGCTCTCTGAAGTGGTCAGTATGTCTCTCTCTCTCTGCTGTATGCATGTCCGTGTGTCACACTTTAGTGGCGTGATTTTGGCGACACTCAGCCCACATCGCCTCGATATTAACCAATCAGAGCCGCCTGTAGAACAGACATGTGACACCAGCCAATGAAATGGCCTGCTGAGAATTTGGGTCCCGGTGGTGCCTTCAGGTGATGCCGAAAACATCCGTTTTTCCTTTTCATCAAATGCAATCAAATAAATGTAATGCAAAACGTGAAAAACAACTATTGTCTGGCTAAAGTGAACCGTTTCATCACTTCCAGATTAAACTATAATTGATTGCAGTAATGAAATAATTAAAATCCGTAGTGATTGTATTCAAACCGTTTATCTGAACTGTGAGAGGCTCCCCTCTTTACAGTGTGGCCTCATATGAACTTCAGATACATTTCTGAATATATTTCTGCTCAAACAAAGGTCAGTATGAACAAAAGGAATGATCACAGCATTTTTGTTGTTTCATGGCACAACAGGTAAATCCAGCTGTGATGGCCTATTTTGACCTGTGTGTGTGTGTGTGTGTGTGTGTGTGTGTGTGTGTGTGTGTGTTTAATGTTTGCGCATCTTTGTTCTGCTTTGCTTTCCTTTTGTGTCTTCCTGAACATTGTTTCCTGGAGTGTGTGTACGTGCTGTTAAAACCTGACTCTACATCCTCCTTATGAAACATGATCCTGTCTGTTGTTGTAGCTTTTGATTCTCTGTTTTGTTGTTACTGATGTGTTTTTTTTAATAAATCGGGCTAAATATGTTTTCTGTTCTGGCTCTATTTTCATATGTGCAGATACATGATGTGTACAAATAGATCTCTCTAACATGCAAAAAAGCTGACTTGGTAAAATAATAATTTTCATATTCAACAATACCAGAGAAAACAACTATGTTGTTTCTTATTTTATATGACATTTAATGTACTATATATAACCTTCTTACACACAGAATATAAAGGGTCTAGCTTGTTTTGTAATACAAGTCTCGGAGTTTCGCGGGGCGCTTGAACGCATCATTTTACACGCTGCGTGATAATTGGCATCTGAGCTGGAGAGCGGACTCATCGTCGAGGCTGAGGAGGAGGGAAGTCACTCACATCGCCGTACCAACCGGAGGAAACATCCACCAGGTGAACACAGGAAGTCATTTTGCACCATGGAGCAGAAACAGACCATCAACTTCGGCGCCGGACCTGCAAAACTCCCCCAATCGGTAAGATCGGATGCTGATTTATATATTTATTCATTTATTTGGCTTGTGTAACAACAATATTGCGAGAACAAACAAAAAGCAAAGCAACGCGATCTAACTGTGCAGCCAGTGAACCACCGCGATGAGAAACGTCACTTTCATCCGCAGATTTCTGCAGATGCACGGCTCACTTCGACTCCCTGAAAGTGTTTGGCTCAAACATGAAAATCTGCCGGCCTCACCCCCCTCCCCTCTCTCTCCCTCTCTCTCTCATGCTGACTGGGTGGCACTCATGTAGGACAGTGACTGCTGCTCCGGCAGGCTGAAAACAGAGCGCCGGGTTGCATCAGCCTCATTCATTCATGTGGAAACCTGCTGCCTTTGTGCTCCTGCAGCGGACACGGCCTCTAGATGGCAGAGGCTGATCAAACTTTACGCTCGTTTTAAAGCTCAAGACTCCAGATCGAGTGTGTTTTTATCAGTCAAATGGAGGACCTGCGCTCAGTTAAAATCAGCTCTTTGCACTTGGTTGAGTGTTTGTGAGCTCATAAAGGTGCATTTTCTTCCAAAACTCTAAAATGCACCCTCATTGTTTTTTTGCTCTCAATGAGATTATTTTACCTTTTCACATGAGTAATCCTTCTCATCTACAGTGCAGTATAATCCACAGATAGATGTAGTTGCAGGACTTTGTCTAATTATTGTACATTGGCACATGCATTTCTGTAGTTTTTTTTTCTTCACTGTAGTTTGGTGAGCCACGTTAGAAATGTCAATTAGGTCGGGGCAAATCTTTAAATGGGTGAGATGAAGAGGACTTTGAATGAGAAGTTCAATACCTTGTGACTGATATCTGTGTTCAGATGTTCCCGTTTGACCTGCTGTATCATCACTGATAAAGCCCAAACACGGCAGCCGGCCTCTGTGTTTTGTAGTCGATTGATTTGCCTTCTTGTTGCTGCTCAACTTGCATTGTCTCTGAAAAAATCCTCTAAACGTTTCAGGTGCTGCTCCAAGCTCAGAAGGAGCTCCTCAACTTCAGCAGCACTGGTATCAGTGTTCTCGGTGAGTCGAGCTGCTACAGACGTGTGTGCACGTCACCCAGGCTTTAACAAATCAAGTCGATATATTCCAAAGATAGTGGGGGTTTTTTTGTATTACAAACATACGCTCTTTATGTTTTTCACCCTTGATCTAATGGTAAAGGAGTCAGATTAAGTGGTTATCTTTGTTCCATACAAATAGTTTATTTTGCTCTTATACTTAGTTAACTAGTTCTTATTCTATTTTCTATACTATTTGCTTATTGGGCTAGTGCTGGGACCAGGGTATCTAATTTTGTTCCATCCCATGTTTAACATATGTTGAATCTTTGAAATTTCCTCTATTCATTTCATGTAAAGTTTTGTAATTTTGCACAATCTTGAGGACATTTTTTGGTGGGTTAGACCCTTTATTGTTCTCAGGCTTCATACGTGTGTGTGGATACTCTACTGCTGAGCAACCTGCACCACAGGGAAGGATCTCAGAATAGCCATAATGAACGAAAGGAATGAAACTCATGAAAAACCTGTTTCAGTGTGCATATAGGAATCTTACCGATGTTTAATAGAGACCTGGAAACTTAAGTGAGCCTATTATTTATGGGAACTGAACAAAGTATTAGTTGTTTTATGCTTATCTGTGGGCCACAGATGACACATTTCATACACACCGTGCATTTAAGGGACTCATAGCTGATCCCTGCTTCCTTGATGTGTAACGTGGAGCAGAAATGACCAAAGTTTACTGAAGATGAGTTAAATGTCAGTGACGCTGAGATTAAATTTTGAATCTTTTTGATTCTGCTCAAACCAGAGATGAGCCACCGATCATCAGACTTCAACAAAATCCTTGACAAAACGAAGAGTCTCCTGCGAGAGTTGTTGTAAGTGCCGCCTTTTGTTGTTTCACTTGGCTCCCGCTGAATTGTCATCCTCCTTTTACACCTCATTTAAGCAAGTCGTTCTGTACTGCAACACCGTCTCAACACTTCCACATTAGGTTGTTAAATCAGATTCCCTTGCCATTTCTTATCTTACAATCCATGTATTGTGTTTTTTGGAAACATGCCATCGCACTATCATTGCTAGAATTAGTGCAGCCACTTCACTGTGCACCATGAACCAGAAATACAGAGGAAAATGAGAATAAAATATCATTAATGGTAGTAGATCTTGTAGTAGATAGATGGGAGTGATGATATTACAGCATGTATAATAACCTGTACACTGTTTGTCATGTTTTTCCAAATCAGAGACTTATACTCAACTTTGCTGATCTCTTTGGGATGACTCCCTCAGGGAAATTTGAATAAGTTAGTTATTTTTTTAACAGTCTCTCTTGTGCCCACGTGTCAGGCTGAATGCCAAAAAAGTTTTGGGTGAGGCTGTTCAAAGGTGGTGTTTGCCACCCACTTAGGTGTGTCACTCAACGTGGTTTTTAATGTAAATTTCATGAGGAGGAGCTGAACCTTGTTGCACCACCCACAATCTCTTAAAAATGTTTGCCTTAACACACCATGTGGTTGGCCTTGGAAATACTTAATGTGTTCAAGGACTTTTTATTGTCAATGATTGATTATAATTATATATTTTGGTTGCACCTATACCAACTCATAAAACTGTACTGAGATAATTAATGCCACTACCAAATAAAATGAAAGCCATCAGCCATTATTATACACATTTCATAGCATACAAATCTTTTAGTGCCAAAGGTTACAATTCAAATGTTAATACAACTATAGATGTGCAAAATACCACAAATAATTACAGGGAAACAGCAAGCTAAAGACAAAATGTGCATGTACTTTCAATATACATTATTAAAATAATTTCTTTGACATTAAAATATTACATATGTAATATGAGTTTTTCATCAGAAGAGGTCAAAGAGTTTTAGGAATTCCCTCTGTAATTAGAGCAGATGTAATTGTATAATCATTTTACACGTTAAACTGGCAGGACCAGATCTTTTTTTTTTTTTTTTTAAAGCCATCTTTAAAGAAACAAACACCATCCAGTCAATTTTAATCCACCTGGCAATGGCAGCAATCTGTTTTACCATTTAAATTGAGTTCACAAAAAAGTTAATCTATCAAGTAACAAGACAGAGCTGCAGGATTTAGTTTCATAAAATACTCATATATTTGTGAGGTCAGTCAGCTCTGTACATGTTGTGTAACACATTTTTCTCTTTATAGAAATATCCCAGACAACTACAAGGTGATGTTTCTGCAAGGTGGCGGGTCTGGACAGTTCAGCGCCGTTCCTCTCAACCTGATTGGCCTGAAAAAGGACAGGTGTGCCGATTACCTGGTGACCGGCACGTGGTCGTCAAAGGCAGCAAAAGAAGCAGAGAAATACGGCAAAGTCAACATCATCCACCCGAAACTGGATAGTTACACAAGTAAGTCTGTGTGCATATGTAAATGATTTCATGCAATATACGTGCATACGGATGCAGAATAATAATATCCTACTTTAAAAAAGAAGAAGCCACCACCGTAACAGCAAACTTGAATTAGTGACAAGGTTTACTCCCAGAGAGGAGGTTTTGTAAGTCAAGTCATTTCTTAGATGAAACAAAATGTTTCATTTCTAATTTTTCTTTCTTTCTTGTGTTTAAGTTAAATTTAATGGCCATCTCCACTTTACAAAGTTGGTCGTTGTCATTCACGCTGCATTAGGACGGACCTTTGCAAAGTCTGGCTGTGAGTCCAGTCTGTTGCGTAACAAACAATAGAGCCGACCACCAGTGAAAGACTGTGGTATGCGAGCAGCCTCTTCCACATGGTTGTGTCAGATTAGGCTTTTCAGTGGAGGAGGCAGTTTTAATTCCAGTGTGCTGGAATTGAATTTAATTGAAAATGTGAAGTTAATTTCATTGAATACACGTGGATTAAAAGATAAAATCCAAAAATGTCCCTCTGTCCATCCTCAGAAAGGCTGACTTGTATTAAAAATCTTAAAAATCTTCCCTCACAGTCTGCCAGTAACCTGAAAGTGAGCTTGCTCATTTTCAACCAGCATTATTTTTATTTTTATTACCTGGACCTGCAGAAAACAGAAACTCGTCTGACACAAAAGATTTTTGCCAGTGGTCACTCTGGCTGGGGAAAAAGATCCATAAAGTTAAAAGTATACACATTTTAGCAGAATGTCTTAATAACTCTTGGATTTAGAGATGGATTATAATTCAATGTAGTTTGTGAATTCATAATCAGCTTAAGTCACTGAGACAGTGAGCACGGTCATTACTATGTGCAGTCTCTCAAATGCTGGTTTAACTGCTCTGTCTTGGCTCCCTACAGAAATCCCCGACTCCAGCAGCTGGACCCTGAACCCCTCGGCCTCCTACGTGTACTACTGCTGCAACGAGACGGTCCATGGTGTGGAATACAACTTCACACCGGAAACTAACGGGGTGGTCCTTGTCAGCGACATGTCCTCCAATTTCCTGTCCCGACCTGTGGATGTGTCAAAGGTGGTGACAGAAATGATACTGAATAAAATATTCTTTTTTTTGTTTGGTTTTGATTCGGAGCTCCTTTTCCCCAAAATGCTTATCGATAGTGATCCGGGGCTTAATTACCCATGAATATGTGAGCAGCAAAACCCACGTGGAAGTTAAGACAAAACACAACATATATATATTGTTATACTAAGCTAAAGTAAGGCATCAGAAAGAGATAAAACGGTAAACAAAAACCAGTAGGTAGTGGAAGTATAACCGAACATAATGAAGAATGTACCACATAGTCTGAATGATATGGAGCCAACAGGAGATAAACGTTCTGACTTGTGTAAAAATGACCAAGTTTAACAGCTGGATTTAATGTCTGTGTGCATTGTGTAGTTTGGGCTGATCTTTGCCGGGGCTCAGAAGAACGTGGGCTGTGCCGGGGTGACCGTGGTGATCGTGCGAGAGGATTTGTTAGGCCACACTCTGAACGAGTGTCCCATCGTCCTGGACTACAAGGTGCAGGCTGACATGGACTCCCTCTACAACACACCGCCATGTTTCAGGTACAGTCTCACCTCTGGTTTGACATTAAAAGTTGTCACAGTCATGTAGAAATGTGCCCGTAATTTAATTTTAATTTGAGAAGAGGGAAAACGGAAACAGTAACAGTCATTTTTCTCACTATGATTGTGTTTTGTCTTTTCAGTATCTACATCATGGGCCTGGTCCTGGAGTGGATTAAAAACAATGGAGGCAGCGCTGCCATGGAGACGCTCAACAAACAGAAGTCGGCCATGATTTATGACCTGATCAACGCATCTAATGGTTTCTATGTGTAAGTATAACTAAAAAAAAACTAGGAGTTAAAATAGGACCTTTAGTATCGTACACTGTGAACCATCAGTGTCAGTCCAGGTCTGCAGTATATTTCACTATTTAATGTATCCATCAGTATATAATTAATGCAGAATAATGAAATGCACAGTATTGAAAAACAAAATCACCATCATTTGGTATCCTAACAGAATTTCTCACAGTAACTTTTTAACACAAACGTCAGGTCTGGTTTTATAAACCTCAGGCTGATAAAGAATTTCAATTTATAATGCATCATGAAGAAACACTCTTTCTCCTTTACTTGATTCATTTTAATAGGGGGCTACATTTCAGCATATTTAAGTCGGCACAAATCACACATGAAATCACAGCTTCAACGTGAAAACTCAACGTGTAAAACAATATGAAACCACATACTGCTCAAGCTCATGCCCCAATAAAAAACAAAATATTACATTTTCATTTAATTTTTTCATTTAATCTCTAACCTAACCATAATATTATTCACATGCCATCTTCATTATTTATTGTACTTCATGGCTCTGGTAAAATGACCGCTCTCCTGATATAATTGAAGAGGGAAAATGATGACCACTTTAACAAATGAACACTGGATTGGCTGTGTTCACCCGTTCAGGTGCCCTGTAGACGTTTCATGTCGAAGCCGCATGAACGTACCGTTTCGCGTGGGGAAGAAGGAAGGAGACGAGGCTCTTGAAAAGCAGTTTCTGGACGGCGCAGCCAAACGTGGCATGATCTCTCTGAAAGGACACAGGTTTGCCAAACTCATTCATCCTGGTGTTACTGCCAACTTTCATGACTTACCAGAGAAAATACTAAATCCTGAAACGTGAGGTCATGTAAGGATAGGCATCATTATGTACCCAACTCATGTTCAGCTCTGTACGTAATGACTTTAGCGCCATTTTTAGACCTCAAACGTGATAGTTTGTCTCCTCCTGCAGGTCAGTTGGAGGAATTCGTGCTTCTCTGTACAACGCCGTGACAGTGGAGGACACTGAGGCTCTAGCAGCCTACATGAAAGAATTCCTGGAGCAGCACCAGTAAAAGAGACCATAAAAAGTCAGATGATGTCACGCGGTGCCACATATTTCATTTCTCCAGCAAATCTCTGGTTTACGTCTAGTTGAGATCCATGTTGGATCAGGCAGGTGCACCTTTAGATGTTTTTTAACAGCCTTTCATTGTTCTCAATAAACTTTAACCACTACAGTTGCCAGTAATGTCTTAAATACTTTCATAGAAATACTATTTGAATGAACTTGTTGACTAACAGTGCTTTGATGTACATACTGTAGGTAATTCTTGTTACTTGTTCAAAATATATTTACATTCCAATAAATCTAACTTGGCAATACTTATATTTTGTGGTGTCATTTGGTTATCGTCAGTGCTGTTTTAAAACAGGTCTCATTTCCACATTTTCATATTGTGTAATTGTCAGTTGTAAGTAATGTTATATTAAAATCCCTAATTAGGGCAGCCAGTCTGATGCGTGTAAAGGTGCACCATGACAGATAGATGCACTATTTGATCCTGTGAGGGAAATTGTTTTGTTACAGCAGCAGCACAATCAATAATAAAGGATGATAAATTAAACACAGTTGTGGATCTGCAGAATATCAATAGAAATCCCTGAATATAATCATAATAAAAGGTAGCAGTAGCAGTAAGTAGGAACAAGGACCATGAAAACATGAAGTTAATGACCAGCTTTGTGACAGCGCTGCCCTGTGTTCAGTGAGTGTCATTTTCTGTGTCTGAGTAGTGGTTGAAATTTGCAGCCCACTATGCAATTTTCATGAGTTTTCACTGCATGCTTTTTACTACATGAACACTTAGCAGGGAAAAATAATCCAAAGAAAAATGAGAGCCAAGTGCCAGTGCAGCAATGAGCTCGCACCTAATTAGCCTGTATACACAAAATATTTTGTGAACAAATTTATGCAAGGTTTGAAAACGCTTTAAGACAGCTTTTGAATATTTTTTAAATAAAACTCTGGTTTGCTCCTCACATGCTTTGAACAGAGGTGCTGCCTCTTGCCTAGATAATCAATTATCGTATAGGATAATGACGTAGAAACGGTTGGCCAATCAGTGTCAGTCGAGGCGCTCCACCTCCCCGGACATGCCCCTGCTTACCGGCTGCACTGATGCTTTGGTGTACTCCGGGGCGTGTCAGTACACTGTTACATCACTAGCAGTAGGTGTGGTTACAAGTGTGACAGAGAACACTTCTGACCACCATGAGGCCAGCGAAAAATATCTTTTCAGCCTGGTGTTAAGTTACTCTTAAATAAAAATATGCAACAGAACTACTTTACAAGCACAGTTAAGCTTTTAGCCTGCGAGGTCAAGCCGTCACCTCCCACTACTTCAGTGCCTGCTGACAGCAAAAACAGCTCAGTACGTAGGAGTGACATAACATCAGCAGGGCGGCAGGACGGCTTCATGGTGAGAGAGACCGTCCTCCATCTGGATGCCCAGAGGCCTGTTCCCTGCTGCATTCACCCCGCTGAGGCTGTTCTTGAACAAGACACTGCTGCTGTACCACCACCAGGAGCAAAGAGCGTGCACGACCCTAATCTTTGACCTCCCCGAGGAGCGGCAGCAGAGGAAAGAGAATTTCATTACAAGGATCAATGACGTACCATATTCTGTCAGGCTACTAAAAATACAAAATGATTGTGTACCTTTGGATCATAATAACTGAAGCATTTTTTTTTAGTGAAAATGTTTCTTGTGAGTTGAGTGCGTGATCTGTTGTGAGCGTCTGTTCGCTTCATTTTTGTGGCTGTAATTTTGACCCCCAGAAGTCCACCAGATAAAAAAAAAAAATAATAAATTTAAATCTCACTGGACAATGTTAAAGATATTCAATCTTAATTAATTTTGTCCCTTTGACCATTCGATACTACTGACTTCTGATTCTGTGTATTTATACAGGAGACAAGATGGTGAAAAGTGTGTAGTGGTGGTGGGGTTGCTGGGGTCTACCAACCAGATTTATAGGTGTGTTTATGAATACAGATGATGAGAAGAAGCTGTTTTACTATGAGTGACCTCTAGATGGAAGTGTTCATTAAGAAACGATGAAATGGGGGTCGGACCTGATGTTGTCCACCTTGTTAAATATAGCTTTATTGGTATGATGTTTTTATTAAATCACATTGACAGAGCATATGTAATGAATCATTTGACAGCATAGGGTAAATAATATATAAAATAAGATAATAATAGGATCCAGTAATAGATTAGATGGTAATCAATGCAGAAAAATGATAAACAAAATATCAGTTGAAACAACTGGTTACCAGAAGAAAGAGAGAAAATTCATTTTATTGTATTTTTTTCCTCCACGCACACAGAAATACACACAAACATTCGTGTGATTCGCGTGGTTTCCTCTGATAAGGTCAGCTCACAACCACAGACGAATGGGTCCTCAGCGAAAGAGCAAAATCAGTATCCTCTCTGAAAAAATACACACCCCTGCTTCAAAATGTTTTGGCACCCTTTAAATGTTCAGAGCTTGGCGTAATTACATTTCACTTTCTATCAATCCTTACAATGTATCCCACTAAAAAAAGATCCATATCAGACACAGGAAGGCACGTTGTTTACAGTCATTGATGTAACGCTCCCTTATACTTACCGGGAGCTTGATATTTTAAGTGATTAACAGGAACACATCCTAATCCTGGTGTCAACTTAAATAAAAAGGCTATTAATGTGGAGTGTGCACGGTGTTAATAGAGCATGAGATGCACCAGTTTGTCAGTGCTTTTATCTTTCACGCTTTACAAGTCTATCAGTGCGTGAATGGTCGTTTGGGTGGAATAAGTGAGGATTGAACTCAACCTTGTAGCCTCTTTACACGTAGCATCTGTATTGTGCTGCAGCCCAATTTAATAGATGCAGAATCCTTTTCACTGAAACGTCCCATTGAGGTCTCTTTTTTTTGCCTTTCCAGATTCAATTTATGCTTTTGAAAATTATCCAGATGACAGGTGATCGTGAAGTCATCACTGACAGAAATGCACTCTTTTTGAGTCGAATGCAAGTGAAAGCAGAAAAAAAAAAAAAAAACACGACAAGCCATCTTACTCTCATTTTGAAATGTAATGAAACACAAGGTAAAGTTGATCCAGGAGTTATTATTTTATATAACATCCCAGATGATTCTTTCCAAAAAGTAATTTTGGCTGTTAGCAAATATCAATACCAAGAGCAGGGGAGAAAGTCTGAATGCTGGTGTTGACTGTGGATCCCCAGGGCGGGAGATGTTGGACCTGCTGCGAAGGTTTGTGTGCTGAAAGGTAAAAATGTTCTGCCGGAGCGAGGTATTGCTCTAAGCCATATGAGTTCTGTGTCAGTACAATAGGACTTTTCTTTACATTTACATCTGCAGCTTTCAGACACTCAGATCTTTCAGTACCAGCTCATCATTGTTCATGGTCATCTTCAACGGCGGCCTCGAAAGTGCCTCCACCAGCTGCAGGAGCTTTGACATCGTGCTAATTTTAGTCTAGTCATCGAGGAACTTGCCACTTCCTATTGGAGCTGCAGAAGCATAAGCACTCATCTGAGCTCCATTTCTACCATCTTTAGGTTGTAGCTTGATTTGGTGGCTAATCTCGAAGTAGTGAGGCCCTCTGCAGATTGAGAAGTGCATCTCCACAGAGGGTTCCGCTATTTAAACGGTTCCCTGTGTGTGTTTTTAGCTCAGATCCCAGTTTATTTAATGTCTCCTGACACACTTCATAGCCATGGTGCTTCAGAGCAAAGAAGGATGATGCCTATTATGACGATGGCCAAGACGCTGGTGTGAAATTTTACAATTCTGTGTTTGGATGGATGTGAAGTGTTTCTTTGCTAATGGTGATGGTAAACTTGCACTGGCTCTGGGTTAAATGGTACCATCAGTATGCTAACATGCTCATGGTAACAACATTAATATGTTGATGTTTGGCAGACATAATGTTTACCATGTTCATCGTCTTAACTTAGTGTATTAACATGCTGAAATGAAAACCAAGATTTCTGAAAAGAACCACAGCAGAACAGAATGAGGTAAGTCTTAAGCGAATCAGGAATCTTGTACCAGTGCAGGATGTACAGGTTAAAAGAAAATTTAGACATTTCTGCTGATTTAGCTTTGGAAAGGAGACCTGGGAATCTATACTGTTATGCAAGCCTCCAATGATTAAGCCTAAAGTCCATGTGGTTAGGTGTTGACCTCCAATTAAGGCTGAAGTACAATAAGATCGACTGTTGCCTGAAGCAGTAAGTGCAGTAAATGATGCAAAAGGATTAGTGTGAGCTCTTTCCTCTCTGTATCTCTGTTTCTATAATATCTTATTGCAATGCCAAGAGACCTTTAAATCACCAAAGCCAAAGGAAAAACTTCATCCCTCTGAAAAGCATTTAAGAATAAGATTTAAAATAATTCATTAGAAGCATTGGCGATGAAGCTGTAGAACTTGTGCAGTTCATTAGAAAAACTAAACAAAAAAAAAAACTTCTGTGGACTAGAACAACCACTAGGGGGCGCAATAACTAATAGCAGTCATGCATTAATTGGAACGACCCTGTCAACAATTTGTGCATGTTTGCAAGTGCATGACTGTGTTGAACAACCCACACTGTTTGTTTTCGTGGCAGTGAAATGGACCATTTAGTGTAAATCTAAGGCATAATAAAGGTATAAAATACTTTTAAAAAAAGGATGTTTGGGAAATGATTGTTAGAATAAGTTCAGTTAAGCTCATTTCAACGTGACCCATATCAATTTATTAATTTTAAATGTCTCCCATGGATATTTTGCTCGTGTGCCTCTATTTTGTGTAAAATGACAAGTTCTTTATACTCTACTCAGCCAAAAATGCAATTTGGATTCCGACAAACTGCCAAACCTCTCAGCAATTTTCCCAAAAATATTGTCCATTACCCTGCTGCAGATCCACCTTAAAGCAAAAAAAAAAAGAAGGAAGTGAAAGATAAGAAGAGGCAGAGGGGCTTTGAAATGCGAGTAGGGTTACAGCAGAGATGGGAGGTTGTGACAGGATTGTGTGGTGATTCTCGTCCTGTCAAGCCCACTAATGTCGTGGTAATGCCACTGGCAGGCTGCGGTAAGACGGTGATAATGAAAAACACCGGGGAAGACAATATCAAATGGCTCCTCTACATCCTACAGTGGAGATTAGTCGACACAAAAGTGGGGTGGCAGAGGCAGAGGAGGCAGAGGCAGGCTTTAGTGCTGCTGATTGAGTCTCTTGTCAAGAGCTCCATGCTTGCAGCATGAAAAGTTACTGTGACTGACATCCTTTATACAGTCTATTTCAGACACACACACGCACACATACACACACTCACACACACACACACACACACACAGTTTGCATTGCCTCAGAATCTGTTTCCTATAGATACTGTATGGACTGTCTGCACAAAGAATATCGCTAAACTCTGAATTTATTCCTGAACTAGTTTATTCATTTTCCCTTGAAATGCTCAGCCTGCATTACTGAGCTTCTACAAAGAAAAAAAGAATAATTTGGTTCTCCCACCACACTGCTGCTTACAGGAGATACATAGGAAGATGCATAAGTGGAAAATGGTGCCTTGTTGTGGATGAAGTGTACCACGTCTGGCATGATAGTTGGTGCAGATCACATACACAAAATGTATGTCTGTTTTATTTAGAAATAGCATTGCATTGATCCATAAGCCTGCGGCAATTTATTATTTTGACCTCACAATAACCTTAAAAAAACTGACACAGACAAGCATAAACCAATATTCACTCTTGGCCCAGTTGCCTTTTGGTCTTCAACACATCTTGAAGGCCAGCTATACTAAATACTCCGCTCTGTTCATGTTTACTTTTGTGGCTTTGTCAGAGCTTTATGGCTGAATGCTTTGCAGAGCTGAGAGGAACTTCAGGGCTGGTTGATTATTCTCTGTGGGTTTGTCTGTGTGAGCTGCTCTTCCACTTTATACCTGTTAATTTGATTCTTTTATTAAAAAAACACAAAATCTTAATGAATGCAGCTTTAATTGGTCAAACAAGATTTTCCGGAAACATGAGCACAGTAAACTTGTGGCAGTCATCTACAGCATAAAAATTAAGCCCAGGATGGACCTTTATTTATAATCTTTTGTGGCAAAAGGCCACAGCTCACAAGTGACTCAGAGTCGGGTGCAATTCACAACAAATTTAGTTTTTATTTCAAAATGTATTTGATGTCATTCTGCTTTTAAACCTTTTAGTCACTCTGCTAACATGGCAAGGTCGGTCACTCGGTCGGGGCTCCACTAACTATTGGATAAATCACCATGAGAAGGTCTTTCAGAGGATAAATCTCAATGACTGTAGGTGATATCCTGGCTTCTTCTCTGTTGCCATCGTGAAAAAAAACATATTTTTACTGAAATGTCTCAGCAACTATTGGATGAACTGCTGCAAAAAGCAGCACAGACATTCATGTTGTTTAATCCCATAATGTTTCCTGCAGCGCCATTATCAGGTCAGAATTGAAAATTGTCCAGTTTAGAACCAAGTACCTACAAATTGAATTTCACCCGTGTTTCGTGCTGATCTCAGTATGCTAACACAGTAAACTACAGTGGTGCATGTGGCAAACATAATACGTGTTTGAACATCTGCATTTTAGCATGTTATTGGGAACATATTGGCATGCACGCCGTGAGCATTTAGCTGAAAGTGCCCAACAATACTGTGGACCCTTGTTTATCTGTGCCGACATGAAACACACAGTTGCATCTTGCTTCAGATCACTCAGACACCTAATTCACTTTATCCTATTACTTAATTTAGTAGTAAAGCATCCCCTTGAAGCCCGTCAGCCTGCTTTTTATAGCAAACCGCCGCCATGTGACTCACTGTTATGGGGCGATCTACTTCCACATGTAGCCACATGCAATAAACTGATACCTGAGCGTAAACATGGCCTACATGCTGCATTTATTTATTTATTTTACATCCAGAATGTATTTATTACCTCTATAATCTTTCTCACACAGGCTCAAATATTGTTGGTAATTAAACGCTGTCACGCTCAGAGGTGCGCGGTCTCTTCCCTGCCTCTGTTATTATTCGGCGAGCTCATGAAACTAAATGTCCTTTATGCAACAGCCCATTTAAAGGCCACTCTGGTGATTCATGCAGGAAAAAATGAAAAAGAAAAAAAAAGTCTGTTGGTATCAGCAGCACACAATCTCTCTCTCTCTCTCTCTCACTTTTTTCCCCCCACCCTGCCCTTTCTCCCGCTTCCCCCGCGCCTTCCTCGCCATCCCCGCCCTCATTTAACTTCATTTGCCTTTTTGCTCCTCTTTCCTCCGCCTTTCTTCTCGATTCCTTCCATCCACACTGCCTCTCCCTCTTCTCCTCCTCCCCACACCTTCTAATGCCTTTCTCCCTCGGCTGAACCTCTTTTCCCGCCTTTCCCTCTCTCTCCCCGCGCGCGCACGTGTCTGTCTGCCTCGTAAACCCATTGCTCCACGAGGCTAATCTTGTTAGCACCAAATGCACCATGTTCCGCTAGCTCCTCTTAATTGCTGTTGTGTTATTAATGAGTGGGGAGCGGGGAAATCACTCTTAATTAGCTTGTCTCATTCGGCAGGCATCTCGAGTGAGGCGGCGGCGGCGGCGCTCAAGCACAAACACACTGGGGATAATTAAAGCACTTCACTTGTCGGAGTATTTATCTAAACCAAAGAGCAACAAGCCGTTCCCGCAATTAGCCTTGTCATTCATTAGCGGCAGAGTGCCATTGATTTGAGTGCCACGTTGTCATTTTGCCACCGCTGACACTCGTTCGTTCAGAGCCGCCGTGGTACAAGTGTGCTCAACTTATTCAGGCGATAAAGTCGTGGCATGGAGCGGCTGCATACCTGTTCTTTTTTTTTTTTTTTTGTAATGGTTGCGCTGAGTCACTGACTGCAATTACAAAGGAAATTGCTTCGATGAGCTGGTGGCAATGCAAGAAATCTGGTTATGCGTTTTTGTTTTGCATTCATTTTCTTGTGATTCCTCCTGGGCTCTGACATGCAAATGTGCACCAGGTTAATGTGAGACGTCCTCTGTTTAAATTATGTCTAGAAAGTATCTGGCCCAGGGGCTTACACGGCCAAATAATAGAATAACTAAAATCCACCAGCGGTAACCAGGTTTCTCTGAAATCCATTCTCAACTCAAACAAATAAGACGCCATTTTATGTCAAGATGGGGGCCAAATGCTCCTCACATATCTCTTTAACCTTTGCAATTTTGCACAGTCAACCAAAAGAAACAGGTTGTTAATCATTTTTAATGCATCTCTCGGTTAGTCTCTCCTAACGGAAGTTAAGCTCAGTGAGAGATTATCTTCATGCTTGCTGTGCTCATGTATATTTTTTCCGTTCCTGGCATGAGTCAGCTGACGTTCACATTTTCAACTTGAAGCAATCATCTCATTACCGCCGAATTTAAGAAAAAAATCCTCTGCCCTCAAATGCAATCAACACTTTTATTAGTATTATATGACATTTCAGTTAGAAGTCTGCTTAATGCCAAATACCTTGAATAATCGGATTACTTAACAACTTGAGTTGTCTGATCAGATGCTTTCATGTGGGCTTAGTCACCAAACATGATTTCATATTTTAAGTGGAGTGGAAGAAGAAGAAAAGAAAAAAGGAAATGATTTATGATTTAGGAATGAGTTCAGCTGAAGTATTTAACAAGTATGACATTTCAACACGATGCACTTTAAACCTTCAGAAACTTCCTGGAATAAATGATTTAATTTAGCAGTATTTACAGGGCCAGTAAGGACATATTAATTGGAATTAATGAAATTAGTTGCTTGTGGAACATGTTTGGTAAAAGTGTTGACTTTCTCTATAGGCAAGCATAAACTTCAAAACATGGCTGAAAAGGAATGTTTCTCTTCATTCCTGTTTTTTATGCTTATAATTTCTACCAAATCAAATAATTCTTTCCAGAGAAGAACAAAATCAGCAAAAACAAAAACAGTTTCTAGGAAACTCTAAACAAATTAGCAGATTTTTGCTTCTTTCGTCTAATTTATGATCTCTAATTTAAGCTAAAACATGATTGTTGCAGTGTTTCAGTTCCCGGTAATATTTGTTGCACAGTGTGAAGCAATGCGCCTCATCAGTTTTCTGAATCTGTTCCATGTTTCTCACAGTCGATATTTTGTCTTGAGATCATCACCTTTAAATTACATGCAAGCTGCATTGAAGAGAAGGCTGACATGTTGTTGCTATGCGGATGTAGAAGAAAGAAATGAAATGAATTGATGAAATTAGTTCAACCTTCAGTGACTTTAGTGTCTGAAATGCTATTGTAACTAAGGTACTGTATGATGGACCCATTTCACTAATGTACAGTAACCCTTTGAAAAAGTTATTCCTGGCATGAAAGTAAAATTCACCTTGAGTTCACATTGACGTGACTGGATAAAGTGAGCTTCCAAACTTTTTAGACCTCAGCGGACAATAGCTTGCATCCCTTGCCCATGAACCTCATTTTTATGAGTTGCTTTTATCTTGAGGAGACATTTACATTATGTTAAAAATATAATTGCCTGCATGATGAAAATACTGCAGAGGCCCTGAGAAGCAAGTGAGAAAAAATGGTAATCTATTTCATAAATCCGATCTAAATACCTTTCCCTTCTGTTTTTGTGCGTTAAAAAGCAAAGCGATAAAGAATTCAGACTGAAAGAATTCAAGTTTTCTTCCAAGTGAATTATAATATCTCCATGCGCTCTAAACACAACATGTAGATTTAATATATTCTAACAACAAAATACCACTATGAGTTCCCTCTAAAACCATTTTCTAAATTCCACATGTCAAAACATATTCCTTAGTTTATATCAAGTCAAGGCAAATTGATTAAAACTCACATGGAAGAAAATATGAACGGGAATCCTAATCCTAAGAGCATGGAGCAGTGGTGCTTCAGTGGCTGGAATTAGTATTACAATAACCACAACACAAAACATTTGTTTTTCTTTTAGGGCTTTCAGAGAAACAGAAAAAAATTAAGGAATTCAGAAAGATCATGATTGCAAAAACTTTTCACCTGTTCTTAAGTCATAAACACAGGGGAGAAAAAAATAGCTCAGACCTAGAAAATGGATCAACAGATTTTTTTTTTTCATTTCCCTCTTGGGGCTTCCGTAAAATACCCTTTAGCTTCCCTATAAACTCAGCTGTGTGATTAATCTGACACTGTCGGATCCCAACACACAGAAATCAAATTAAAACTCTGCAGCTGTCTTCTTGAGATCCTATTTTTCACAACGGGAAATAAAAAATCCTGCCGTGAGTGAGCGCACCTGTCTCTCCCTCTGTGTGACCCTGACACATTCATGTATGATGAGAGACCCGTGTCAGTGCATTAAGACAAATTTAATTTGCACCTACAGCTAAGTGAGATGAGGGAGGGAGCTCTTATGGGGCAAGACTAATTGCTGCCTGGGGATATGCGTTCATGTGTGCGTGAGTGTGTGCACGTGTGTGTTTGCCTGGCTGTCTTCCTGCCAAAATAAATACTTTACTGAATATTTAATGCAAGTGTTTATCTGTGTGTGTCTGTCAGTGTGTGATAACAGAATGTCAGTAAAGACACAGGAGTTAATGAGGCTGTTTTCACCACCAGGAGTAGATTGAGCATGCATACAGCTCAGTGGGCACTATTTCCATGTATAATATTGACTGTCATGAGTAATCTGTACAGCCGTAATGCAGAACATCACAACGGGTACTCAAATTCATTATCGGTACTGTAAACTATAAATCAGTCCCCCAAACATAATAGCCATATCAGACAATCCTGCAATCCCAGATTCATCGTTCATCAGAGCAAAGACAGAGTAATATCAACTTCCTTATTTTGATAATAACGATGGCTTTATGATATGATTTTTGAGAACAAAGCTTTGAATCCTTCTTTATATAAAATGCTGATGGTCATGTATGATGCCTTAAGTCCACAGGCGACTAAAATGAATAAAGATGTTATTTATTTATATTTATATATTTATATTATACTTCTGAAATGACTATTGAGCATTGGAATTAAAACAGACATAAAATGATCAAATTGTGCTTTAGATAAGTAAGAATTATACGTATTTACTTATTAGGTTTCTTGTTTGTCATGCATTGACTCAACCAAGATTCATGTCATGTTAAACGTTTCACAAAGTTCAGCCATACACTACATCTGTCAGTAATTCATTTTTAAAGGTCGATGAAGGTCATATATTGCTATTTTATAAAATAAGTTCACCTTGTACCTGACAAACTGACCGGAGAACGATGGGAACCTCAAGGCTCCTTTTTGGGCCCCCTTCTGTTTACATTCACAAACATTTTAGTGTCTCTCTTCGACATCCATTCATTTGTACTGCTTTACTTCTGTGCAGTTAAAGAAACTCTTCCTTTGCAGTTATGTGCAGCTGACATAAAATTCAAAGTCAAATAACTGTATTTTTGTTTCTATCTAAACGAAAAGAAGTCTTACATTATTTTATATGATTGGAGGTATAGATTGCACATACAGATGTACTAGGCTTAATGTGAGTGGTACCGATTCTGCTAATAGTTAGTCACTTTAAACGTATCAAAAATATATACATCTTTTGTAAAACTATACTATACTATACTAATACTTTCAAATACCATACATTACTGTGAAAACTTGATTAATTGTGAACCTAAGAGCAAAGGAAAATAAGCATATCACAGAAACAAGAAAATAATAATGAAAAGCCTCTTTTTCTCCTCCTTCAGCATCTGGGCTTTGTTCATGTAATGGCTAATTGAACTGTTTATATGTTAACGGTACAGACTTCAATTTGAGCAGCTTCCACATTTACAAAATCATTTTCTAATTTTCTCAATGTAACAATAATAATAATATGAACAAATTTAGTTTGGTAATAACATAACCATTCACCAAGAGCTCAATTAAAGATGAAAAGGATTCTGATTTGGAGTTATTATGTTTATAGTTAAGGTATTAGTGCATTTGAACTATATTACTCAGTCATGTTTTCATGTTGCATTTTTGGAGCTTTTCTAACTGATAAGCACTGAATGGTCATGTCCCTGCCTTCCAGAAAACCAATGTTACTGTCTGAATAGACTTTTTCTTAATTGATAATTCCTCTTAGTGTTAAATCTGTTTTCAACACACAACATATCATCTCTGGATTAAGCAAATTATGATAATGTGGCCCCTTCAAATTATGAGCAAATGTTATTTCATCTCAATTTTGCACCTGTAAAAGCACATCAAAATTCTGTGATGAAATCTTGAATTTTGAGTGTCTCCATGGATGTATGATAATAGGAACGTATTTTCATTGGCGAGCTCCTTGTAAGAACAATCTAACACAATGTCTTGTGTTTGCATTTCTGAATAAAGCGAGAGAAAAAGTGCTGTCAGGGGTAAAACTTTTTGTTCTATGTAATCTCATCTGATGTAGTGCTGCAGTGTTTCCTCTGTCTCTGCACGCTCATGTCCTCAGCAGGCAGGCTCATAAATTGGACAGCTAAGCCTTTCATAAAGTTTAATAAAGCGCTGTTTCGTGGCTCAGGGGAGCTGGTATTAGTGACGAGAGCCGCTGCTGCCATTCCAGCAAATCACATCATCATAATGAGGCTGTACTGTGGGAGTAAAACACCTCCCTTACCACCCACACATCCATCCACCTCCCCTCCACCCCCTTTGTTTTCTTTATCATTCCTCTGACACAATACGATGTCTTCACTTCACAGCATTTTTCCAGTGGGAATTTGGGGATAGCGTTGTTTAAACGTCGTGGCCAGCTTGGACAGGCTAGGGTTATTTCTCATTTAGTAAAGATCACAGACGCTGTAAATGCTCCGGCGGCATGCCGTGAATGCCAACATCGGCGTGATTGGCAGCTTGACGGCGGCGGCAGCATTTGCATGGCATTTAGCTGGGCGGGCGATGGCCACCCCTAACACCAAGGTGGGTAAATAAGATGACTTCTCTGTTCACACAATGTACACATGCACAAACACACACACGCTTATGCACTCACGCATGCAATCTCACTCCTCAACAACCCCCAACCATCTTGGCCTGCCAAACCTGGAGCCACTCATAATTGTGTGGCATTTAGGGAGAGGAAAGGGGCATTGAGTCGCGTGGGCGAGTGGACCTCTGAGAAGCCTTCCAGTTCTGCATTTTAGGCTGTTATTTCAGAATGATTAGGCACAGTCATAATTTCTCTGATCTTAAAAGTTTATCACAGATATTAACATATGGATGGTGCTTGTGCATTTGGAGATTAAAACAATATATATTTCAGAATGCTGGTAAAATTGAAATGAAGTATTTGCATTACCCAAGAAAATAAGACGTGTCTTTGTGATTTTAAATAAGCCTAAAGTGTAGTAAGGATGCATATTTTCAAATGAAGGTGCAACACCCTCAAGCCTCAGTCACAACAGATTAATGGTTGTCAAGCAGTTGGTGAACATAGTGAAGCACATAGCAGCTGAAGAGCTAAAGGAGTTGGTGGAAACCAAAACAAAGCCAAAAAATATGGGACTTAAATTTAAAGGTGGCCAGAGACAGAACTCCAGATGAATACTTCTGTTCCTCTGTGTCAGATAGCTGTATTAAAAATGTCAAGTTGTTTGCTAATGAGTTCACCAAAGTCATTTATGATACGTAAATTATGTTTATTTCATTATGTTTTATGCTCTGTTACCCCCTCCCTGAAAGTTAATACGTCTTCACTTCGATTTGCCTTTTGTCACAATCTGTTTAGCCGTTTAAAGCTAGCTGCCCTCAGTGACCCTAACCATGATAAGCTGTTTGGAGGATGAATGGGCATCATGGGAACGAAAACACACTGCCTCAATAACTTGCCATTGGAATCACATGAGAGTGATTTCAGGTTGATACTGAAACACGTGAATGTCGGAAGAGGTGTCGTCAAATTTCTTCAGCACCCTCCCGTTTGCCAAGTAATTAGCCCCTGCAATAAACTGTCACTGCATTTGGTGGGTTTGTCAGTGTGACCACCCTGCAGTACGTTCACTCTATCTAACACTTTTGTTTCTTGATATTGTGTGTTGTCTACATCCAGTCCATGAGGGGTCCTTTACACTAAAATCTGACAGACATTGGAGGATACTGCAGAGATGCCTCCTTTTAACAATGTTAAACAGCGCACAAGAAGGAGCTCGGCCTCCAGTGGAATCAGTCAAATCTATTTCGGCTTTGTGTAATCAGGCTCTGATAACAACCTCTATGATCCAATGATACAAGTGCTGTTTAGACAGTTGCTTTCCCTGGACAGGATGAGCAAGGCAGACAAACAGCTGGTTGCATAAGCACAAAGCTGGCTGGGCACAGCAAGCACGGAGCCTCTATTCAGTCGAGGCAAAAGTATGGAGACAGGTACCAAATTAAGTAGAAACTGTGGTGCAAAGTGACTTCAAACCCTGGAGTGCAGAGAGATATAGAGAGATAGAGAGAGAGAGAGAGAGAGAGAGAGAGAGAGAGAGAGAGAGAGAGAGATGAATTAACACAACATTCAAACAGCCTGTTTTTCTGGTATTTGAAAGAGCCTAATATACTGTGTTTGAAAACATGATAAAGTATATAATTAAAGGCAAATCTTTATGCTGACACTGCATGTAGACAATATCAGAATGTGTTTTTAATTGCTGTAATTTGGACTTTCATATAAAACTAGTCAAAGTCAGACTAACATAGCTCTTAAACTCATGCCAGGATAAACACGTATGTAATTATGTATGTTTGTATGTTGTGATGCGGATGTTTTTGCCATGCAGTACAACCTAAAGACATATATAGCAGATATAGTTGCATCTCATCTTTGAATCCAGCATCTCATCAGAGAATTATGTGTTTTCTGTGACCTGTGTTCACCAGCTGATTGGTAAGCTTTCTGAGTTATATTTGGTACAATGTTGTGTAGAGTGTTGCAGAGATTTTTTTCCAGAAAATATAAACCTCCTGCAGCTAAATATTTCTTTGATGAGAGGGGTGCATGTCAACCAAAAGGTGGGTTTTAATTTTCTCCTCTTTCATATAATCATTTGTTCCATTGTAATATAAATAAATTGATATAGCAGCTGTAAGGAAACCTATATCTCTATATCTGTCTTGCAGTGATGCAACATGCTTAGAGAGATGTGGATGCTCTTTTTAAAAACATTATTAGTGGTTTATAGTTATTACATTTTTAAAAACGTTTTACAGATCGCTTATGAACATTGATTGCACACATAAAATAATGGGTTGGCTGGTTTGTGAGCTAAAATGTGCAAAAACAGTCCACTTGGTTTGTGTTTATCTCGTGGTAATGTGGCTGACTTTGATTTAGTAAACTGAAGTTTTAATTAATTAGGAGGGACACCTGTGCAGACTGTTTTACCTCCCACTGAAGAGCGTCTGGGTCAAAAGTCATTTTACTTATTCATACACGCTGTAACTGTAAACAACTTAGAAGAGAGCACAAAAACGCTACTAAATCACTTTCTCATTTTCAGCTCTTGTGTTACAGATGTGACTATCTGTTCCTGTCTATGATGTGTATGATTTTTGTGTGCATTGTGTGATACTCATAGTGCTTATATGTGTTGGTAGGTGAAGCAGAACTGATAGTAACGGTTCCACTAGTGGCAATAATGGAGGTAAAACTAAGCAGTTGAGACTTGTTCCATTACATATT
>JAOXYL010000086.1:16241281-16265555 GCA_028564955.1 Terapon puta | reverse complement strand
CTCTATTCTAAATCCCTATAAATTAAAATATTCCCATACATTCACATACTGTTTCCTACTCCCACAGCAGGAGATCTGTTTATGTGTCAGAAGTCATATTAACCTCTCGGAGTCATCTTATTTTCTAATATTTTATCCCGCTGCAGAGCAATCACACGCTCACATTTACACACCGCCCCTCAACTTTTATTCACTTGAAATGATTCTGAAATGACATTACCGGTGACAGCCAGGCAATAACAAAAGTACAAAAACTTCTTTGAAAAACAATAAATCAATAAGCCTCGCCAACATATCCTGTTACATCCCCGACTCCTTGACACCTGAAGCTCATTAAACACAGCCTAACGTCAACTTAGAAGAAGGAGAGTACACAGAGGCTCGCCTTTTCACAGCCTATCACAATAAGAGCTACTGAGCAACCTTGATATATTGTATATACTAGAAATAAATATGATTGTCCTTTAATCTGATTTTATTATACTGGGGACTCCCGCTGGCAAATCTACTGAGGGCTGATAGCCTGTAATCTTATTGCAGGGAGCGCAGTGTGTTTCATATCCCCTTCTTGATGGTGTTTTATCATGTCAGGACTATTATTGTTCCTATTGGTATATGTGTTTCTGCATTTATATGCGCCGGTGTATATAACCTAATAAATCGAGTTATTGCACATTCTTGAGCGTCCGTGTCTGTTTGCATATGTATGCGCACATGTTTGCGTGCACCCTGAAGTCCCACCAGCTCGGATGTGGGTGCTAATTTTGCCCCTCGGTGTGTCGGGCTGCTTTGGGGGGGTTCTGCTCTGTTTATGAACCAGGCATATTGACCCAATTTGTGGCCTTGGCGCTTTCTCTCTCTCTCTCTCTTTCTTCTCTTTCTCCCTCCGTCTCTCTCTCTCCCCCTCTCTTTGTCCACCTGCCGGGGCATATTGTGAGCCTGCACGGCTGAAGAAACGGGCGCACTCAGACTGAACTAAACGCCACACGCATCATTGAGCAGCATTACCAACCTCTCCCCACTCATCACTCTTGCTGGATGCGGCAGGTGTGTGTGTGTGTGTGCGTGTGTGCACGTGTGTACAGTATGTGCCTGTGCAGAGGGCTCGGTTAACTAGAAGGTCTAATAAATCAACCTGTCTGTCCACAACCTCCTCCTTTCCTCCGCTCTTGCCTATTTCCCCATTACTCCTCTGTCCTCCCCACTCATCTTTTTTCTCCCTCGTTCTCTCTTTCTTCCTCCGATCACTCTGTCCATCTTTCTCTTTATGTCCGGTAATTCTTCTTTTAAAGCTCAGGGGGTGGTGTTGGAGGCATTATGTGCCTCCTGATAAATCACTGTCTGGGAGCAGGTCAGAGTAACATGGCCATCTGCAGATCAACTTACTGTCCTGTACGTGTGTGTGTGTGTGTGAATGCCCGCAGGTGTGGCTATGCTGGCAATGCAGCATACTGTCCTGGTGATTGTACACTTTTGTGTGTGTTTCTGGTGTGTATTTGTGTGCATGCATGTGTACATGTGTCTCAAGTATTTGTGAATGTATATTATGTGCAGCGGGTGTGTGCATGCATGCGCTACAAAAAGTGACTGCAGTTTCTGGCCAGTACTGATCTCCCTGTCCTGCTGAATGGTGGCTGATTGAGACACATGGACTGCCTTTGTGCCCTGATCTAGTTGCCATTGATTACCTATCAGGGTTTTTGATTGCATCCTGGAAGTAATTCTTTTAAATAGGCCCTAATGGCCTCCAATCTGGGTTGATGACGACCTCAGAGAGTCCAATCGCAGATCCATTTAGACCCTTTCAGACCCCTCCATGTATACTCTGAAACTCTTGCTCATTGCTCACATGCCCCCTCCACCACCACCACCAATACTACAGTGCCTCTATGCCTCGTGTCGTGTCAGCGCCACTGCTCTATGTTCTGTTACTACCATGCAAAAACACAGTGACTATGAAAATCTGCCTCAAACGTAGATACAAAGATCTTTTTAGCACATCCTTTAAAGTGTGGACCAGGTCTCGGTAAAGATTACAGGAGCTGATGATGGTAATCAAGTATGACAGTGAGGAAGAGCATGCGTGGCTGAGAAACACAAACATTGCGTAATCCTGCTTTTAACTGAAAAAGACAAAGTGAGAGGGAGAAAGTCCAGGTTTCACATCTGCAAAAAAAAGAAAAGAAAGAGGAGAAACACAAAGCCAGGGGAGAAAGAAGAGGTATGACAGATCTGTTAGGGATAAGGGGGAGAGGGGAGAAGGTGGGTGGAGGGGGGGGCTTGCTGGTCTTCAGTATGTCAGGCTGTGTTATTATAGTCTGAGGGTTGGATGGAGGCATGAGAAGGAGGAAGAAGAAGGGGGTGGGGGGGTGGGGGGGGGGGTGCAGCAGACAGGAAGAGGGCTCGCCGTCTAATCCTCCAATTTTCTTACATTACTGCCCCCTCCTCCCCCTTCTCTCCACCTCCACCCTTCTCTCCACCACCACCCCCACCCCACCCCCCTTCCTTCCCTCCCTCCCTGCTGCCAGACCTGTCGACAAATGAAACTGGAGATAGCGGCAGCTTCACAGAGATTGACTTGGAGTAAAACACACACTGAAAAGAGAGAGCGAGACAGAGAGCTCCTGTACCTCTAACAACATAAATGTACCTAGAAAACCCCAGTGGCTCAGTCATCTATTGTTCTGTGCTGGCCGAAAAAAAAAGAAGTGCAGGTTCCTTGCAGGTTCCTACACGTGCTATATGCTTTCCACAAACTTTCCTCTTCCACTTCAGTCGAATAATGAATCACGAAATGCGCCTTCTGCTTTGAATGACGGGCAGAGAAAGCTGTCTTATAGTGAAAGCAGCCCTGAGCATGATCAATAACTTCCTGCTGATGAGGAGAAAAACCTGATGACAGAATATTAAATTAAAGAGATTGTTTTACGCCGGGAATGTATTAACGGCTCACTTAGCAGAATTACGGAGCAATGATGACAAACAAGGTTCTTATGCCAGGCAATGCTGCTTGTTAATTTGCTGAACCTTGTTTATGTATTGATAGATCTTTTTTTTTAAGGATTGGTTCATTTTACTTAATTCAGAGGCACACTGTACCTGGCTGGCCTGGCACTGATGAATGGCTAAATCTATGCTATGGTATTGGGAATGAAGCTGAGCTTTTAAACAAATTAAACCCACAAATTCAGAGTAATATTCCTTCAGTTACTTCAGACTAACAGAAATGACATGCAGCAGTGCAAAGCACCGTCCTTGAAGGCTTTTTTCTCTCAGGTGAAAGCTGCTGATTTTGGCCAAAATGACTCTTCACCCTCCACTTCTGCTAGTGACAAACCCATCACAAATGGGCTCAGTCTTGACCTTTTGTACTTTTTTTTCTCTGCTGCAAAACAAGCAGATTAGATTTGTTTTCCATCTCTAAATAAAAGTTAACACAATATTCTCAAACCCCCCTTCTTCATCACAATTTAGTCATTTCCATTTCCCCGCCCTCTTGATTGATTTGCATTCCAATCACTTCTCATTGGGCGAGGCAGAACCCTGACTGAGTGGGACTAATTTGCCATGCTAATGAGATGGCTCCGACAAACAGAGCCAGCTGGAGACCAGAGTAAATGATCCTGTCATCAGTCAAGAACACAAACATGGCTAACAGCTAATTAGCTCGCGGCAGTTTGTAGAGGTGACATTCTATCTGATCTGTGCTGCGGTGGAGAAGAAGAAAGGAAAGGAGGGGGAACAATAAATGAAAGAGGAAAGGAGGGGAAGGAGCTTTGGCTTGGTGATGAGTCTGGCGTTTTTGTTTTTCCGCATTCTTGTTGCATGTGATGTAAAACACACACACATACATCCATTACTGTTTTCGATGCTTCTTTCACATGGTGCTGTGCAGTGAGGAGAAGAGTAAGTATGTGCCATCAGAATGAGGGGAGAAAATATGCTAAGCAGACAATCAGAGGTGTACCCCCTGGTGCTAAGCAGCCAATCATGGCTGTCCCAGTGTGTGTCACCAGCCAGCAGGAGGCAGAATTAGTCCTGGTTAGCAGCCAGAGCCCTGCAGAGTGGCTGATTAGTCTTTTAGACTGAAGAGGAGACAGAATGTTAAAAGTCCAACTGCCTATCTGAGACTCTTCTGCACAGCAGACAAAGACCTTTTTATACTGCAGCCTCATTGTTGCTTTGCGAATGTGATACACTAAACTGAACAATCAATACCTTTATATCAGCGTTATACATGTTTAGCATGTATTTGTGGAACTGATTTACTGTATCACAATGGAGCAAAATTGGATGAGATGACTTATGCCCTTTCCTCCAGATTTAAGATATATAAAAGTTCACATTTTCACTCTTTTCTTTGTATTTTTACCAGATATCGATCCACTGTTCCCTGAAGCGCACTAAGGCAGCATTTATCCTCTTGTTACACCCCCACAATTAGCACTTATAACCAGAACCTATATAAACCTTGGTTTAAATGGTTTACAACACGTTATAGTGTAATTGGTAGCAGATATAAATGTTAAATAATGTATTCATGAAAAACTATGACCCCTCATATTAGCACCCATAAGTGGAAGCTGGTATATTAACACATAATGAATGATACTATAGTAACACAGTTATAATAATATATTTTTAAATCTATTTTAGACATAATTATTGCTAAATACTGAGTATTACTAAAATGTCCTAATATCTGCCCATAACTGCCTTATAGAGTCTTGTAATGTGCACATACATGAAATGTTTTACTGCTTACTAGGGGACTTTAGTTGAGAAAATGCGTGATAGTTTCCTTTTAAATCTCTGCATTAACTAGTGTCATGTACTTTTTAGGATGTTGTAGCTCTGATTAGCTCGCTGCATTACTTTGGCCACCCGGATTTCTTTCTTTTCAGCCATTCTCGATGTCACCACTTTCCTGGTAATTAATTGTTCTTCATCTAGGCCTGTCTCCCTTTCTCTGCTCTCAGCGTCTCGGTCTGTTCGTCATCTGGTCGCTCCATGCTATTTCGGTTTTTATCAGCACAAACACTTGCATCCATCCATTTGTAATCTAATAAAGAAATGGCAGCAATCTGTATGTTCCTTTTGGGGGACTGGATGACTTTGAGCACCAGATGCTGATGTTCCCCCAGAGTCGTTACCGTGATGGAGCCGATCCTTAACTGTCTCCAATAAAGACACACTTCCTCTCTCGTACACACACACACACCGCCTCCCCCCTCGCTCACTCAGTGTGGAGGCAGGATTAACCTGCTGGTAGCGGAGTAAATCCAGCGCTGCCTCCGCCTCTCTGTCTCTGTGTCTGAGGAGGCCTGGTTATCCCTTCACACAAGCTCCCTGTTCAAAGGGGCGGCCGCCGGGGATTAATGACGTGTTAAAGGGGCGAGCATGGGGGATTTAGACGCAGCTTGCTGTAAGGACAGGAGATTTAAGAACACGGACCAGTGGTTAGTGCTCATTGAAGTATGATTAGTTAGACACTGTACCCCCAACAGACACATACACACACACACGTACACAGACAATGACAGACAGGTGCTATATTATTATTCTATATACCCAGAGGATGGTGCGGTGGGGAAAAGGACAATAGCATTGTGCTTGTCATATAGTAAATACACCTCTATAACCCAGCTGACCTATAGGACAACAGGATCATTGTCCTAGCATGAAGAGAGTCCACATCTTGACACCAGTCTTATAATAATATACATATAATAAATAATATACAAGATTTTATCCTTATTAATTCTTTTGAAATGGTTTCTAAGCTTTACATATCTCTTTTAAGTCTTATGCTATATGTCTTGTATATGTAAAGCACTCTCTGAGTATGCAATGAGCTCTCTAAATAAACAGACCTGATGTGTGTCTGTGACTTTTACTCCTTCAAAATTTAATTGGCATGTTAGCATTGCGAGTTACATTGATAAACCCGCAGTGAGTGATAACAATATCTCATATCATAGAATAAGTGTAAAGAGTGGCTCATTTATATTCATTAAGTACAGAGTATTTGCACTTCTCCATACATGTTAAACCATTGAGAGAGCTACAAGATGGTTGGAAAAGCTAGTTAGTTTAGAAAAATGGATTTAGACTGAGGTTCAGTGCAGACTAATAATTTCTCTTCTTAAAAGACACATGGCACACAAATGTAAAGAAAATCTTATGCCAGCAGATGAATTTGGATGATGCCATAAACCGTCTGCCCAGTTAAAGGTCAACAAAACAAAATGGCCTCATCAAATTGCCCTGACAATGTGACATGACAGGACATTTGAGCTGTTTATTTGTGAAATGTGAAATACAAGCTAACATAATCTACCTGGACTGTATCAGCTCAGTATCCCTCAGAATTATGTTTATTGGAAGTATTGCCAATGTTCAGTGCCAGCCAAGGAAATGATGTGTCCTTTATGTAGCCAGGCGGAAAGTAAGGGTGCGGAGGTCATGATGGGGGGTGGATGTGTACCTCATTCAACTTTCATGCAGGAGACGGGAGTCCTCTAATTAGCAATTAACGTTTTATTGAGCGTAACCATCAGTTTCCCCTAACCTTAGCCATAATGCAGCTGCCATTAGCACATGCTGTAGAAAGTCAGAAACTTTGTAACTGAATGTAATCTTCAGTTTTGCAGAATCTTTCAATATCAGCGTTCCTGTGCAGTGATAAGAGATGCTCCTATCAGTTTATGAGAAAAATGCTGTTTTGTATTTGGAGCTGCTGCTGGTTCAACAAGGTCTTGCAAACCTGCATTTTTAAAAGAGAATTTCCACAGACTTTAGTTGGTGCCACTGTGATATTTAAAGGGAGTTTAAAGAAACGAACAAGACCTTGGTAATATTGTTACATCCCCTTGTTATCACCACCTCCCTCCCCCTCCTAAGCTGAAATGCAGACTTTAAGTTTTGCAGTTAAAGAGGACCTCATTGAATTTACACATTTCACGCCAATTTACATGTCTTGAGAAGCGCCACTAAGATAAGTCCGAGAAGTATAAAGCATTTTGTGGCTCATATGGTTGCCTCAAGTGATGTCACTTGATTTGGTGCCATTCTGAAAATGAAACAATTTTGGCAATGTGGAGTTTAGAAGATGTCATCTTACCAGACATCTGCAGCAGGCTACTTATATCTGTTTGAGACTAACACACTCCAATCTCCAATCAAACTGTAATTGGTTGAGTTACACCGTGGGTAATACATTCACAGTGACTAATATATTTACAAGGTTTTGACATTAAAGATGAACGTGTGGAATTTAATACAATATCCCCAGAGCCACTGCATAAATGTTTGTCCCTTTTCTGGCCATTGTGTTAAAGGAATACAGCTAAATTGGTGGAGTACTCTTTTAAATCCCAACACAGGGTGAATGCTATGACCAGCAGGCTGTGTGTGTGCGTGTGTGTGTGCATCTGTGTGTGTTGAACCTAGTAATAGCGAGGGAGTATAATATTAGAGATAAGCAGATACTGTAGGAAGTGATGTGTGTGTATTTGTGTGTGAGAGAGTGAAAGGAGGGAGGACTGGAAAGGGAGAGCTGCAGTGAGATTAAGAGACATATGTACAGGGGCTGATAGCTAGTCGGGATCAGTGCACTGAGCGCGATGTTAAGGCTGGGGTTTCTCGCCCCCCACTCCCCACCTTAACCCCAACCCCTTTAATCCCCCCCTCCTCCGATAAGCCACCCTGCCCCCCTCCTCATACACACACATCCAGCATGCTACCCATCTACCCTCAAAATCCGCTCCTGTGCAATCTCCCGCGCATCAGCTGCCAAATGAAGTTCCTCTTTAAAAAAAAAAAAAAAAACTTGGCCGCCGAATCGTCTGAGGCATCGTGGCTGGCGGCAAAGGCAGCCCTTGTGCTGAAGCCAATAATCCGGCGTCAGGGCTTCAGGTGCGCAGAGGGATGTGATTGACAGGGCTCGATATGAGGCCCTCGCCTCACTTGACATTTGGGTTTCATAAGGTCTGGAACAAAAGGCAGGGGCAAAATAATCAGAGAGGGGCGCAGGCAAATAAATCTGTTTATTCCTCCTCACCTGCCCCCCTCCGTCACCTCTGCACCTCCCATGCTCGCCCACATCACGGCTCAGCCCTTGGAGGGGAAAAAGGGAGGGCACGATATTACCTTTTCTGAGCCTTAGTGGATTCACGCACCACGACAGCAGGTCACTTTAGGCCCTGTGCTTACCTGAGATATTAGTTTGTATGTGTGGTAGATAGAGATGTGTATTTGAATGGCTGAGGCGGTGTGTATGTGTGCACAATCCTGTGTATGTATGAGAGCGAGGCAGAGACAACAGGAAAGACAGAGACAGAGGCAGACAGACAGACGAGAGGAGAGAGGATTGATGTGGTGTCATATTGTGGATAACCACTGGTACGCCTGTCTGTATGTGGAAAAAAATAAATAACTGGTAACATATAACGATGATAGAGCCCCTCTTATCTAGTGCAGCAGCTTTAAGATAGAATTAGGCCCACAAATTATAACAGATCTGATCCTAAGTTGCAGCCGTAAGAGGTGATAACAAAATCAGAGAATGGGAGAAGTGCAGCGCAGCAGAAGATGATTAAGATTTTCGACACAGTCAGTGAGTGCAGCTAAATGACTGAACGCAGTGGTTAAGCGAGCTGCTGACCCAGCAACAGTGTGTTTCTTCTACCCACACTAAACATCACAGCTGCAAATGTAGGCATACTGTATACACTCACACAGAGTGGGTGTGTGTCTGTGCGAAAGAGAGAGACAGTACTAGTCATAGTTAAATTAGACTGTATAATAAGATTTAAATGGATTGAAGCACTTACATAGATAGAAAAATAATGCAAAGATCTCACATCAATCATTTTATGTGACTTGAGGTGGTTATAATCATTTTTTATAAGAAGTCAAATGACAATGGGAAAACAATGTGACAATGTGAAGGAGGTCGCTTGTAGTGAAAAATTGAATCTTGAATGCTTTATGGAGATTTAATGCGATTTTCAGTTAATGTCCAGCCATGATTTTTCCTGTTGTGGATCACTCTCACAGCTCCTGTACTATAGATTCAACCTGTTTTAGGCAGCTGTTTTTAGCCTCAAAGCACTAAAATGCAACTATATTACCTGCTCAGCACCAAACCACAAATAGACCGTCTTAGCTGAGAGTTAGTTGAGACCAAAAACAGAGCTAAAAGACAGCAATGGACTTACATTTGTGTTCTCAGCTCTGCTCTGCTGTTGTCATTCAATCATTAATTAATTCATTATTCATTTATTTATTATGTGATTTCTTCAATTGATTCTACATGCAACCCCCCAATGTGACATCAGATGACCCTTTATTAATCCCACAGGGGAAGATTTACAAATAAACTTAAATACTGTTGTCAATGCTTGCACCCAGAAATGATTTTCCTTTCTCAACACAAATGGTTTCATTTAAAATATCTGAAGCCAGAAGACAACACCAGTGTTCTATTGGTAAATTAATCATTTTATCTTTTGACCAGCTGGAAGGAACCGCGTGCACTACAGTGTACGGGATTTGCGTTTGTGCACCTACGAGGTGTATATGCATATATACAGTATGCTTAGGCGTTTGACAAAATAGGATTATGTTCATATTATTGCCCAAGTGTACAGGACATATGTGTATGTATATATGTACACTGTAATATGGGCAGTAAGTTGCCTTCCTGTTGCAGGGAATTGCACAGGACTTGTTCAGAGACATGAGATTACAAAGGTTGACTGAGACAATAATGTTGGGTCATAATGGGTTAAATGCCTCTGTCTACAAGCAATTTTCTGCCATAACCCATGAAAGTAATATTTACTTAAGTAGAGTGAGCAGCTTTCCCATTTTGATACTTTATACTCCTGCTTCACTACATACATTTTTTAAATGATACATTTATAAAAGAGTGACATTGTTGAAGATTAAACTATCCAACAGTACGTAAATTAGTTAAAACTTTGACTTCCAACACATTGTAACAATAATCAGATCGTATAAAATGTGAGGTGGCAATTTAATAATGACAGGGGCATGAGGACTTTTACTTCAAACACATGTTATTTCTAATACTCTTGTACTTCTGCTTCTGTAACCACCCCTGGCTTTAATGATGGTCTGGCAATCAGCCCTGTCTGTGTTTTAAAGCAACATCGAAATCTCTAAAGGGGATACAAAAATCAGACAGTATAAAAAAAGAAAGTCTTAATGTGACAGGTAAGTCTCAAACACTTCAGTCTCAAAACGTTTCCAACACACGTCTTTAAGGCAGAATAAAAGGGTTGTTGAAAATGTGCTAATTAGTAATCAGTGACCCAACTTTGCAGCAGGAGCAATAATTCAAACCGAAGTTCATTCAGCTTTAACAATATTTTGCCTACCCCTCCATGACTGACATCCTACACAAACAGATGCGCCTATAAGGGAAGCTCAGTGCGAATTTAATTGCAGGGTTGTAAGTGCAATCTGCGGACATCACATCTGTTTTAATGGGCGATTCAATTAAAAAATAACAGGAAAACCACGAGACACCTCTGGGCCATATGTTCCTTTCTGCCTGTATGTCTCTCTCTCAAAAACACACACACGTACACACACACACAAGTCAACAGATAGTTTCCAGATTAATCCCTGTGACATCTTTTAGTACCACACCGAGCCCCCCACGTGGGGTGTCCGCATAAATCGCATCCTAGTGGATGCGATTGGAGGATGCGTGGATGATTGGCAGGAGGACAGGACGCGGGGCCCGCTCTCATCCACCTCTATTGGCTGCCTTTAATGGGGGCTCCTCCTTCAGACCACACACCATTGGCTGCAGGGGTGGGGGGTGCGCTCCGGGAAGTTGTAGTTCTTTACAGCGGACGCACATCTGTAGCGCTTATTATCGACTAATGTGAATTAAACTACACGTCCCGACGTCACGGAGAGGAGGGGTGTCGGTGTCGGCGGCGGTGCCGGCGGAGGGGGTGTGCTCCGGTAATTGTTGTGAATATGTAATTGCGCTCGTGCGACTGGCTGCTTCTAAATTTGGCTCGGCGGAGGGCTGGACGCTCCAGTCGGCGGAGGTGGGCGCTCCGTGAGGATGCGAGCGTTAACGGAGGCTGCGGGAAATTAACGGGCGGCTGCGTGACGAGGACGGGACGCCACGGAGAGGCGAAGAGAAGAGAGAGAGAGGGGAAAAAAGACGCTTTGTAGGGAAAAATTAAGAGAAAATAGAGGACCCGTTGTTTAGTTCAGAGAGAGGGAGAGAGTGCGCACTGGCAGCAGCGCGCCGGAGGTTTGTGTTTTTTGTTTTTTTTTTTGGAGAAGACTGAGACAAACTCCTGCTTTTGTCATCACACCTGAATGGACTTTTTCCCGACAGTGTTTTTAAAAGAATGAGGGCCGACCGGAGGTTTGGGGATGTTTCCACTCTTCGGGGAACCTGCGCGCAAACCGGCAACTGAGTGACCTTTTTACGCACGGAGGGTGAAAGATCCGCGCTCTCGCCTTTTTTGTCCTTTTTTTTTTCTTCTTCTCGTGTTTATGTGTGGATGAACTTTGCACGGCGTTTTTGATGATTCGCGACCTGAGCAAGATGTACCCCCCGGCACGGCATCCGGTAAGTTTAAAAGAAAAAAAAAGAAAGCACATAAAAAGCAGAAGCAGTGTGTCAGAGCAGCGCAGATTAACAGCGGCGCGCCTGATGCGTAATCACTTTAGATCAAGTTTCCGTGCCACTGCGCGCTCGCACGGACAATCGCGCTCATTGTCAGGCTGCTGCAGCTGCATGTGTGCGTCTGCGAGTGTGCGTGGGCTAACGTGTGAGGAGACGGAGAGCGAAACCAAAAGGCCACCAGCGCCACAGAGGCCTATTGTCATCCGCTGTCTCGTCTGCGTGTGCGCCCGTGTGTGTGTGTGTGTGTGTGCGCGCGCGTGTGCGTCGTGACAGTGAACTTTGGTGGCTCAGTTCTTCCTCTCTCACCCTCATCCTCACCACCCCCTCCCCTCCCCTCCCGCCCCCCTCCCCCCCTTCCCCTCCTCGCCACACACACGCCGTTTGGTTTGGGTCGAGGTCCCCCACCAGCCGGGCCAGCCGTTAAAGTTCACCGTCACCGAGTCCTGCGACCGGATCAAGGAGGAGTTCCACTTCCTGCAAGCCCAGTATCACAGGTGAGAGTTTGGATGGAGCGTGGACATGCAGGGCTGCATGGAAACAGCTGCCCGTCAGCAAAACGAAACAAAAACAACAAAAAAAAAACAAAAAAAAAAAAAAAGAAAAAGAAAAAGAAAAGGGTGACAATAATCTCTCTTAATTTGGTTGAATAGTTTTGTGTTGATCTGGGTCCACACTGAGTCCAGCTGCAGTGATTCATCCATTCTTTCTTTCTTCTTCTCAATTTTATGACATTACACCGGTCAAATCATGAATTGAGAACAAAATAAGCAGATTATTCGACAATGAAAAATAAAATTAATTACAGACTTAGAACATTTTATATTCTGCCCCCCCACCCCCTCAGATTATCTGAGAAAAAGGGTCATTTCTGTGACCTCCCATGCACCACTGGTGCATGAATCGCAGTATGGCCAACACTTTTTGAAAAATGCATGATGCAACGACACGAAATGCAAGACGGAAGCTGATTTTTGTCGATGAGCTGATTGAGGTAAAGTGGTCTGAGGGCAAAATCCGGAGATGCCATGAAATGACTGTCCACAGACCTCCTCCTGCTGCCGCATTTGTCACAGGTCCATCTATCACTGGAGACTAACCACAGGTAAACCCCATCAAGCTTGGTATGCACGTCTCTCTCTGCAGGCTCAAGTGGTGTGAAATACTTTTTTACCTGACATGATGAACTGTGAAATACATTGCTTGGGGGGGCAGAACCATAAGCACGATACCTATGCATAATAATCGCCAACCTCTGGCCACCTCGTAATTATTGCCCAATCACCAAGTGAGATGAACCGGCGGTCCGGTTTGCTGGCCAAACCTGGATCTGAATGAGCTGAACCGAGGATGGTGGCTGCTGCAGGTGTAATACTGTGATCAATCTGCAGCATGCGCATGAGATTTTAACCGCAGGGTGACACTGATTTGGTTAAAAAAAAAAGGAAGTGAGGAGTGATCAGATATACAACATGCTGAATATAGATAATTTACTCATTTTTTTATGGATGGTAGGTGTTATTTGGAAGAAAGTAAAATGAAGTGTTCTTTGAGCGTAAAACCAATCTCCTGTCGCATGTAACATAATTTCAGATATCTTAAAAACTTCAGCATAGTGACATACATAATATTTAAAAACATGTGGCTCAGACTGTTGATTTGCACCTTTTTTCTTAATTTGAAGGACTGCACAGTTTCCCTGCTGGCTTAGTCAATACTCAGTAAAAACCAATTAGACACTTGTGCACTGTGATCAAGCTCAAATTAAGGATCATCATAACGTACTGAAGAATCAAAGTTTTAATCATGTCATGGCAAATTCTATATCTAATTTATATTTCAGTAACAAGGCAAAATGTCTCCATTTGTCAACATCTGGCCTGTTCGTGTCTTAACTTTACCTACAACTGTGTGCACCTGCCAGGTTTTCTCATAAAACACATGTACAAACCTCACTGTCGTAATATGTGGGGGCTTTCCAGTAATAGACGACATTTGAAAGAGTTAAGCTTTTGTATAACCGCAGTTGTAAAATGGATCCTCATTATACGGTCGCTTTTTTGTTGATGGTGCAGTTTTGGGCATCCACTCACATTGTAAGAATATATGATGAGGTTTGCGTGGTCGTCTATTGATCCATTAATTACTGCACTGTACCTGCTGAGTAAGTGTCTGCGTCTGCAGGGGAAACTGGTGTGACTCAAACTCTTTTTTTCTTTCTTTCCTTGTTGCACTTAAATGTAGAGATGCAAATCTAAAGTAACAGGATGTAGTCGCCATCAGGCTCAGTACTCTCAAAGCGACATTTTCAATTAAATTCAATCTTTAAAAGTTTGTGAATTTATTTTGATGCAACAAAACGTACGGTATCATCTTTTTTTTATTTCAAATGTGTGTGTGTGTTTGTGTGTGTTTCATCAAGATATAACCGAACATTTTCTTTCTGCCTCACAGCCTGAAATTGGAGTGTGAGAAACTGGCCAGTGAGAAAACTGAGATGCAGAGACACTATGTCATGGTGAGCCTCATTGACTACGTGTGTGCGTGTGTGTGTGTGTGGTGTATGCGCATGAATGCATGAGTATTTTTAGTGTGTGCAGAAAGAGGAACAGAGAGGACCTTTTTTTTGACCTTGCTTTGATCTTTGTTTTTTTCAGTACTATGAAATGTCATACGGGCTCAACATCGAGATGCACAAACAGGTAGGAAACGACTTCACTGTGATGTTGAAAAGAAGAAGTGATTAAAACCACACTGTAGCACTGTTGGCGTCGGTGGGAAAACAGATGGTAACGAGGACTGACATGAGTTTTAGGGTTTAAATCGCTCTTATATTCTACAATATTTATAGCGGCCAAAGCTCCTGAATTTGGAGTTCATTTATTCATCACCACCAATGCTACAAGGTTATCAGTAGAAAGGTTATATCAGAGAGGACAAACTGCAGTCAGTTGACTTTAGTTTTGAATTTTAACGTAAAACAAAAATATCTCTGGTTTCAAATTTCCCATCATGTTTTTTACGACTACACTTTATCCATACTGGGGTTGATAGTTGCGCACAATTCTACAAGAATATGAAATCTTTATTTGTTTATTTCTTTACCTTCTTCACCTCTTTGGTCAACAAATCTCTGTTAGTGATATTCTATGTTAGCCCCAGTTAGCGCCTGTCATGTATCTGTATTATCATTACATTTGATCTACAGTGATAAGATTCCCCTAAAAATCCCCTAAAAGGACACTTGCTGCTTATACCCTCTTTGTGCTAAATGAGATTTATCACGCAGCAAACTACTGTGTGTCTCAATCCAAACAAAGATAGCAGCTGTAAACAAGAATCTCCATTTGTACAAAATGAACCAAAACTTCTAACTTGTATTGTAATATTGATGTGTATTGATCTTTCTTTTCTAAAATTATGTATTTTCAAACAGTGTAGTGTCTTAATATGCTGAAGTTTGATTAAAAAAAATGTCCGTCTATATATCCAGAAATAAAGCACAACACAGCGGTAATTTGTATCAAAAAGAAGAATTATTCTGTGGCATTGTTAGGTGTGACTCTAGAGTGAAGCTAAAACATGAGTGCTGAAGGAAAATCCTCCCAAGAATGTTTATTAACAGTGTTACATTTCATAGTGGAAAGGTGATATATTTACAGGGTTTTAAAAAAAAGCAGCCGTCTGGTTGCCTTGTGAGGCTGAGGAGTAATTCCATGTGTGAATAATGATTTCATCAGTTTAATTGAACGAGAAAATGGGCTGAAAAATGACTCGAGCGAACGAGGATTTGGCCTTTAACGAGCCTTTACATTACTGCTTTTTTTTTTTTAAACATGGAAGGTCATTAGCATAAATGTCTGTGTTAACCACACATCAGCTGCCAGGCTAAATGGGCCACAGCTAACCAGCTACACACTCATTTCCAGAGAAATGGTGTGTGCGCGTGTGTGTCTGTGTGTGTTCGTTTGTGAGTGTAAGAGGAAGTGATGAATGCTTGCCCTTTGTCTTGCTGTGTGATTTTCTGTTTGTGTGTATCTGTGCTGTATGTTTACTTTGCTGGATGTGCACGTGTGTGTTTGCGTGTGTGTGTGTGTGGTGGGGTGTCTGTAAAACAGCCTGTATGTATACTGTACATGTTTGTTTGTATGTTTGTGTGTATTTATTTGTATGCACACTAGTTTAGTTGTGTGTACTGCTTGCGTGTTTGTTCGCATTGTGTAGGTGTGTGTGTATGTGCTCATATATTGTAGAGGTTTCATTAGAGTTGTGTGTTGGTCTTTGTGTTTGTTAATGTTGGACAACGTGTGTCTGTGTGTGTGTGTTTCTGTGTGTCAGAGTTGCACACACATGCGGCTTTTTACTGGCACACTAATCAGACTTTTCTGATGAAATATGGGGTGTCTACTATAAATCCTGCTGTCTGCTGCTGCTGTGTGTGTGTGAGTGTGTGTGTGTGTATTTGTGTGTGATATATATAGAGAGAGTGTGTGCTTATTTGAGGAAAGGGAGAAAAAAATACAAAGAGGTAAAATGTGGCCTGTAACTCTGTGTGGTGCCCAATGATTCCTGTCAGGAAACAGTTTTGGAGAGTGAATCCCTCATTTCTGCCAACAGTCTGCGTGTGTGCGTGTTTCATGTTTTGTCCGTGTGTGAGTTTGGGAAAGCAAACAATTTTGATGTGCAGGCTGCGTCTGTGTGCGCTTGTACGCCACCGTGCATGGGCGTTAATGTGTGTCTTCAATCCGCGGCGTTCGACATGACGAAAGGATGTGTGTGGCTCGTTGAGTGGATACTGAGATTGAAGAGTGGGGGTGGTGGTGGTTGTGGTAGGGATGTTGTCGGGGGGGTGTCGAGCCTCAGTTCCATTAAGGCAGTCGGCCTCCGCTACCAAGCGAATTGCTAATATTGCTTGTTTAGCATTTTCTGAGGGTAATAAGCCCATTGATTTTTGGCTCTGCTCTCTGTTTTATTTACACAGAAGGGCTCTGGTGCCCTCGTTAAAGAGAAATTGACTCATAGATGGAGGGGAGGACGGGCAGGGAGGCGGGGAGGAGGGGTGAGGAGGGATCAGGAGGGAGGAGGGTACGAGTGGTGTAGAGCATGGGACTGAGCTGCGAGAGGACAGCTAATCAATTGCAAATTAGTGAGGCTGAAAGAGAAATAAAGCAAGCGAAGGATGGGGAGAAAAGGGGGAAGGCCGAGGGAGGAGAAAGTGGTGAAAGAAGGAAGTAATAAGACGTTTTATACCGAAGACTGGCAGTGTTTGCGATGAGGTCTGACAACTCATTTTACTGCAGCAGATAGGGAGCCATTTGTTTCATTTCCAGCATTTTGGTCACGTAACGTTACATCCGACATTTTAATATTTGGACTTACTTTTAGAAAATGCATTTAGGACAAGTATTGAAGCACATTGGAGCCTTTAAATGACAGTAAATAAGATTTTGAATGACAAACCTATTTTTTCATGCTTTCTAATGTTTCAAATGTAAAGCCTAACTCACTTTTCATTTCACGTCTGTGTGTAACGGGGGGATGGGATGTTGGCATTCTGGTTCCCAGTCTGGGGGGGGCGGGCAGGACTATGTGGGGATTGAGGAAATACTTTCACACTGGGGAAAATCTCTCCCTCGCAGAGAGTCAGATGAGGAGATCAATACCACTCCCATGCCTGTCTGGTAACTACAAGCCCACAGCCAGTGGCCGGATAGCTTAGCTTAGCATAAAGACTGGAATCAGGGGAAAACAGCTAGCGTGACTCTTTCCAAAGGTAACAGCCACAGGGCACATCTAAAATTCACCAACACTTTGTATTTTGTTTCTTTAATTTGCACAAAAACCAAGGTGTCCCTGCTGGTTAGATTTTCTGCCTGTTGATCCAATCATATCTTTTTTTTTAATAGTCAATTATTGTGTAATTTGAAAGCAATTTCCAAAATTTTGTGAAGGAAAACTGAGGGTGGATAATCTCTCTTTTAGAAATCTGACACACAGTTTGGCACAGATCACAAACGGTGACATTAAGAGTGGAAACAGATGCGCTCACAAAACTGGTGGCGTGGAATGAGACAACATTAACAAGAGGAAGTGATCCAATGTACAAATCGCAGCTTGCAGGTAGTCAATCAGGGCAGCGATTCGTCACGACTAACCCTGTCTGGTGGAAGAGAGGGCGTTTTTCAAACGTGCTCAAGGACTGTGTCGTGTCCACAGCAAAACTAAATCTCCACGTTACAGCTGTCTGTACGGCACGCTTTGTTTGTCTCCTCTGCCCGTCCCTACCTATCTAGCTGTTCATCTCACACACCCACTCATACACACATGCAGTCACAAGGGAATTGCCTTTATATGGTGGGGTCCATTAGGTGTATTAGCTGGTGGTGAAAAGTGGTGCTGATGTGGTGCTTACAAAGCTCCACAGGGGAGATGGACATTTGATCTTCTATCTGACCCAATCTGACTCCAGGGCTCCTGCCTGATGTAATTTCGTTGTTGTTAGGAGTTAAAGTGGGAGTATTTGAGCTGCTTTTGCTTCATCCTTTTGGGCAGCATCTTGGGTGATAAGTGGTTATGGCCGGGGTGGTTTTACGCTACGCCAGCTCGCCACCTATAAAAAGAGAGAGTGCTGTAATCTGAGTAGGTGCTCTCAGGTAAAATAATGACAGCATATTCAGTGGCACATTCTGCCGCAGCCCTTTTTTTCCCTGCTCAACGACAGTCGATGGCTCAGGCGAATCCCTGTGTTTATTCCATGTTGTTGATCTGATCACAAGGGGCAAGCTGTGAAAAAAGAAGTTTGATGTTGTGCAGCCACTGCTCACTTATTTTTCTTCCTCTTTTTAACTGGAGGAACATTTCTCCAGTGACTTGCGTAGGGGTCGAAGATAAATTCAGCGCACATGATCTCGCCTCTGAGGTTACTGGGCTTTTCGTGACCACAGAGTCCTCTAATCTCACAGTAAGCTCCATGCATCGACCCAGTGTGAGTCCTAACCTTAGAGGACTCTCTGGCCGGTCGTTTCTTTTTACTCATTCACTGTCAAGACGGTGACAGGTCCAGGTCGAAGTCCAGGCCTGCTCGCTGCAGACACAAATTCTCCAGGTTTGCACAAACCGCTGGACTCTTTCGGGGGGAAAAAGGAGCCTTGTTTCTTTTTTTTTTTCCACTTTGGTTACTGCAGTGTGATCAGACGCGTTGGCCAAACAGAGTGACATCCCTGTACTCTGGCCGACAGTCACGATTGTCTGCCATTGATGTAAAATGTCACCTGAAATTGGTTGTGTTGCCTTGTGGAAAAGCATCTCCATTTCCTTTTCTGCTCCACTGATTTTGTTTCCATTTCTCGGCTGACATCTCTGGGTCGCCGCTTCAAAATGAATTGATTGGAGGTTTGTGTTGTCGTGTTTTTAGCGGGATCTGCATCTTTACAATTGATCTAGTAGTGGAGTCCCAGTTATGCTGTTGTATTTGTCTTTCAGAAAAAAGAGTATTGTAGTTTTAAAGCAGTACTTCACAGGTTTTGCACGTTTTAGCTAATTTACTATAAGATACATTTGAGTTTCAATTATCGATTATCGAGTATTTTCTGAATTTAGTTTAATTGCTCTGTCCATAAAGGACATTGTAAAATACTAAAATAGATAATTAGTTTAATATCATAGAGGAGCAAAAAAACAACATTCACATTTTAAAGCTCAAGCCTGTGATTTTTTTGTCATTTTTACTTAAAATACTTGCCCATTTCATCAAGTATAGCCGAGAATGCCTCAAGTCAGTGATTTTTGAGAGCTTGTAGGAAATTTCGGCTTTGCCGGCAGACCTCTTATGTCTTAAGATCCTATACAGTCCATTCACCATCTCCTTGAACATTCATTTTCAGAGGAAGTGGTCCTTTTATTCCTTCCCTTCTTAAGATGCAGCAAGGGTTGCTGTTATGGAGGATGACCAACTCCAATTTCCTTGCTGTAAAATACTGAGCGTGACCTCTTTCGCCCTCAACACCTAACGCTAATGTGCCGTTGAGCAAGGCACTTAAACCCCAACCAGCTAATATGGTGGAGTTTCTCAGAGGCTAATATGTACTGGGCAGCTCCCCGGTGTGTAAAGATGCGAAGAAGAAGTGAGCTGAGAAAGGGCATGTGTGCACAGCAAGTCTGCCCAGGATAAACGTTAAATATAAAATGAAAATGTCAGTGTTTTAGGTTGTCTGTGGGGGCGCGAGCGGCTGCAGCGCTGTGTTAATCACAGGTAAGTTGAATCGCAACCCACCCTCGAGCTCCTCGTCTGCTTGACTCTAAATGGCTCCCTAGCTCTATTGATAGCTGGTGCTCAGATATCCTGAAAATGCATTTTTCAAGCTCCGCATTCACGGCCTCTGAAGTCTTGTTTTAAAAGCTCAGCAAAACACTCACATCTATTCAATAAAAAACATCATCCGAAAGAATGAAAGCCCTCAGAAGTCAGAGAGGTTTTAGGGTATTTTTTTGACATAGTGAGATCGTTGTCAGTAAGTGAATAATCAAGCAGGAGGAGTGAATGAAGCAGTGTACTCGGTAGAACCTCTTTGGGAATGTCTGCAAAGTGAATAAGCCTCAGCCTGAAGTCAACCTTCTGCACTTTTGTTTGGTTTTCTGTCTCAGTGTTGTTGGGCTTAGCAGTGTTTTTTGGTGAACATGGCTGCCTCTTCTTGCCCCACTTCTGCTCTTCAGCACCGTCTCTTCACTGGCAGAAACTTCACCTGAGCTGGTGCTGCTCCTTTAGCAGAGCACATCTTCTGCCTTAGTAAAGATAAAGGCAGTGATGCAAAAGTCAACTTTTCAGCCCCAGACAGGTTAGAGTCAGGGTTAGGGTTAACCCTGGCCCATTAGGCAATATAGGCAAATGCTAAGGACACTGTGGCCTCCAGAGGGTGCCACAAAATCGGGGAGAAATTCACCTTCGATATGATTATATTAAAACTAGTTATTACTATTAACTCAGACCATTAAAACACACAACTATTAACCAAATGGAAAAGCTCACATAGATTCAAATGTAAAGTAGTGCCCAATTAATATTACTACAAATGATAATACCAAATAAGGGCCAAAGTGCCCAACAATCTCCTTTTCTGGCTTCTTGTATTTAATCCACTTCTTTTTTTTCATCTTATGTGACAAAACTTTGAACTCGTGGGCATCACGATATTTCTGCAACATCTTAACACATTCTTTCAACCAAGTATTTTAATTGTGTGTTCGATAACTATCCTCAGGCGATCTAGCTGTTTGGTCAAATTATTTGTAAAACCGGCTGGACTGCAGGAGAAACCCTAAAGTCTTTGGCCATTATGCTTGCAGGTCATGTGAGCCCCCTCAAGGAAAGACTTGCCGCCGTATGGTTGTACTTATTTATTCTCACAAATAAAGAAGGTGATGTGTAACCCTGTGTGTCATTTAGTGTTTGTGTTTTGGTGCGAGTCTTTGTCTTTTGTCTGCCTATGGATTTGAGTTGCACTTCTAGCACTCCCTTTGGGATGGTGGATCAGGCAATTTCCTGTTCAAAATAAAATCCCACCTGATGTAGAGAGAGAGAGAGGGAGAGAGATGGAGTGCTGTATAATCTTTAAAAGCCAACCCTTGGGTTCAGTAAAAACATCAGATGAATACAGAGAAGGCTGTGGAGGTGTGTGTCTGCCTGTGTCTGTGTGCATATGGCCGTGTCTATGTGCTGCCGCAGTGTTGCTTCTGCCTCCGTCTGAAGGGTTCGTATCAGTGTGTGTCTGTAGGTTTGCTCTCATGGCCTCTGGGGGCTTCTGTTAACACTGATACCAGAGCAGAGTTCACCTCCATCAAGGTTATATACAAACAAACAAGTCCTTGACAAGGTTAGTGATGGAGCGTCTTCTGCAGGTTTGCGTTGGACTTGGAGGAATTATCTTCGTCCAGGATGGCTTCTTCCGGAGTTGGTTTTCAATTTAGCCGATTAAGTCCACAAAAAAAATCTCACGTTTCTGATGTTTTCCCTCAGCTGTCTGCTCAAGTGGACTCGTCTCTCTGTACTCCCCCAAATCCTCAAGAGGGCCAAATCTTGGGTTTATATTTACAAATCTCCATTACGCTGATGTTGATTGATGTTCAGAGAGTGCAGTGGTAGAGTAACCTTCCAGAGATACTGAAGGATAAGTGATTCAGGCCAATTGATACTGGGTGTCTGAGGCTGATACTGACCTTGATATTTGTGAGTTTAAAGAAATCTCAAACTATATTCAGCATTTTTAAAAACATGATCACAAAACATAAATTAGCAACTTCCTTTTTTTCCTTCCTTGTGATCAAGATTTGACTAATTATGTGATGATGACAGTGTCTCTAAATTACCTCCAAACGGACGATGATGATTCTGCATTTCAATTTCTTGTTACTGATTGCTGTGTCTGCTGGTGTTATGTAAATGCCAACAGTGATATACCTGCAAGTTGATATATATTGGTCTAGCTGGGATATGTGACAGCTGGGAGCTCACTCCTCACTCACTCCTGAACACCATAGGCACCATGCATTGATGAGGAATAGGAGAAGAATAGAAGATAAAATGTTTTGATGCTCTCTGTGCTTAAAACAATTCAACTGTTCCCTGAATATGGCTTTTGCTGGAGAGACTGATAATTATTTTTATTCCATTATTTTGCCATGTTCTGTTTAGACAGCAGTCTGCAGATGGAAATGGCAGCGAATAAGACATGATATTTATAGCAGGGGTTTTTGGAAGTTAACAAAATCATTTTTGCTTGTAATATAAAGAAAAATCAACCAACTGACAGCTATTGAAGTCAAGAGAGTCAACTGATTTGACTTATGTGTGTTTGTGCTACTCTGTGTATGTGTGCTCGTGTGTACATCGATCAATAGAAAATAAGAAAACATCAGCATGAGTTCAAGACCAGAAATGATCACTGATCATGAGCGTGTGGGTCATGAATGCGTTTTTGCGTAAGCCAAACTTCATTTGTATCATCGTCACTGTAAATGTTTGTGTAAGCAGGCATGTATGTATGAAGGGGGGGTTGTATTGACAAAAAAAGGATGATTGAAGTGATTAGGTAACCTCTGCCTTGCTTGCTTAGTCAGCTTCTTGGCAGATGAACTCTGCTTCACAATAATCACCCAATAATGAAGTTTCAGAGAGCATTTATTTCTGTTTTGATGGCCGTGGTCCTAAGCGCTCATTGATGCAGTGCCTCTGCGCTGGACCTTCCAGACAACATCTTTAAATCACTCAGTGTGGGCGGTACTTTGGTGGTCTTGTTTTTCCTGCATTTTTCGGCAGATGAAGTATGAGTCCCTGGTGGTTCAGCTCTTTTCATAAGTCAGCTGCTTTTGCTGTCCTTCAGGTTCTTCTTTTTTTCATTAAAATGCTCAACTTATGCTCAACAGGGGCCCTGTGGAGTTTTTTCCTGTAAACAAACAAAGTTGTGTTTACATTCAGTGATGCTCACTACAACAAATTGTCTAATGCATGTTTCCAGTGTAATTCTATCCTAATACAGCATTTGCAAAGTGCTTTAAATGGTTTACATCAGTTTTTGTTTTTACCAATTGGCAGTTTTCTTTCTGGCACATTGAGGCATATCTTGGTTTGTCACTGCCACCTGTTGATCAGTGAAATAGTGGAAGGATTGTGCATTCTTGTGCACGTGTGTGACATAAACAGACCGAGGGCCCTCACATAGAACAGGTCCATAGAGCTAACAGGGACGTAGAACTCCACAGGGAACCTTTAGGTGCCTCATAGTGTATGTGAAAAGTCTCAATTGCCTTGAGCCAAAAGGAAAACCCATCAGACCAGATGTTTCCATCAGCAAATTTAAGTGTAGACCTTAAATTATTATTTTTTCATATCAACTGCACATTGGGTGAAAATTATGTGGGCTATTACTTAAATTTCACACTCTAAATTGACTCAGTGTGAGGAGGATGACGCCTTCTCGTCTGTTGGTGAATTTGAGGTTGATTGTGTTTTGTGTGCCCACCTCTCTGTCTTGCAGGCGGAGATCGTCAAACGGCTGAACGCAATCTGCGCCCAAGTCATCCCCTTCCTCTCTCAAGAGGTAAGACTCAAAAATGCCTGTCACTGTGAGTTAAGGCGGAGGTGGGTGAGACGGCAAGAGAGCGAAGGAGAGAGAGAACGAATGAGGGAGTGAGAGAGAGTGAAGGAGGGGTGAAGAGTGATAGGACCCATAGAAGGAATAGAAGGAGGAGAAGTGTGTGGTGGATTGTGAGGCAAAACAGACAGATATGCGCGCACACACATACACACACACAGAGATTATCCAGGGCTAATCCTCCCTGCTCGGGATAGGCAGATATGCTCTGAACTTATTAAATGTCTCCCACTAACATATGCAGGAGCCAGCGGCTGAGTGTGTGTGTGAGAAAATTCTTTTGTGTTTGAGTTTATTTTGTGTGCGTGTTTGTGTATTTGCCCCCCTGCATACACACACACAATGCACACTATAAATGTGTGAACATACAGTAGTGGGTGTGAGACGTGTGTTTTATACAATATGTTTATTATGAACTCTTTAGGTGTGTGTGTGTGTGTGTGTG
>JAOXYL010000086.1:16215230-16225943 GCA_028564955.1 Terapon puta | reverse complement strand
ATATATATAAATACTAAAACATTAATAGCTGTAAATGTGTAACCCGAAATATAGACTTATAGAACAAATGAATTTCACAAATAACTGATCTTTACCAAAATACCCCCTTTTACAATAAGAGGTTATGTTGTTTTGAGTGTCAAGGTGATCGATGTAAGTGATACAACATGTGTTGTTTGGTGCGATGGTCTGACTATGTTTTTTTCTGCAGGCAGTTCCAGGGTCACACCGACGGAGCCAGCTGTATAGACATCTCTAATGATGGGACCAAGCTGTGGACTGGCGGCCTGGATAACACCGTGCGGTCCTGGGACCTGAGGGAGGGCCGGCAGCTGCAGCAGCACGACTTCACCTCCCAGGTGCACAAGGCACTTCTCACGAGCAAACGCTCTTCTTCTATTAGTGCTGCAAACACGCTTATCACTGTAACAAGGGAAAATGCTTCCCTAGCTCCCACACTTACCTCAGCTTCCTTATAATCTACTTGCAGTTAAACAGGATCATAGTTTTTGCAGCAGCAGTGAGGAATTTGTTCAGTCCCTCCTGTAGCTTAGTAGTAGTAGTAAGTTGCAGACCGATTTGGGTTTGCACTGCTTTTTTATATTTAGTCTTTGGTGGTTAAAGTAAAAGGCACAGATTGTTGGAAATTGTGCATCTCAGGACAAGTCGCAGCCATTTGTAGTTTGTGTGATTATACTCTTGGGCATTGCTTTATTGCAGTAATTTACAAGCCCAGTTCAGAACATTTAACCCACAATAAAGGCCAGACTGAGCTCTGGTTTTCTGCCCTGTGCTCAAATACCTTTAACACTAATAACACTGGCAGTTAGAATTTAGTTTTTTTCAGGGGAGGAGAAGAACAGAAATAATAGACCATTACAGCAATTTGTCCTGAAAAGACCCATTTCACCATCTCAGTGTGCGCAGGACGAGGCGAGTGTGCATTAAAGAGAGCTCAGAGAGGGCAGGGCAGACACAAAAAGACATGGCCAATAGAGTTTTTATGCTATCCAATAATATCTATTCTAACACCAAAACCTAAAAAAAAACAGCTGCAGCAAATTTGCCATTTGGCATAGAAACAAATGTCCATTGTGTTTATCAGGTTTATTAAACCATCAGGTACATTCCCTGTACGACTTTTTCCACTTCATCATCTGGAAAAATATTATTGAGATTTGTTCCAAAAATTAGAATTGACTAAATCATTCACCCACTTTACTGCATGATGTACAGTTGTTTTTCCAACAGTCCTGCTGCATACTTAATACGATTTTAGCGACTGAAGCAGCCATCTGTTTCCACAGATTAGTATGTCAGGGATTGAAATGTTTATGATTGTGCGGAAAAGCATACAGTGGACTTTTGCCAGCATCCATAGATATGTTAATATAAATGTCCACCCCCGCAGACAAACACAATCTTCACGCACGGGAAAGAGAGCAGACCACTATAAGAGAGAGATGATGATGTATTACATCTATATAAACTATGAGAGATATAATGGTCGCAACTATTTTGCTGGATTTTATTGCAGATCTTCTCGCTGGGATACTGTCCAACAGGGGAGTGGCTGGCAGTGGGGATGGAGAACAACAATGTGGAGGTTCTTCACGTCACCAAACCTGACAAGTATCAGCTCCACCTGCATGAAAGCTGTGTGCTCTCACTCAGATTTGCTCACTGTGGTAAGAGTCAGCAAATCTATTAAGATAATCCTATCTTCAAACATGGAATTGTGCCAAGTCTTGGAGAAATGACCTTGTTGATCAATTGATGTATAAGTGTGTTTAAGATTTGCTTCACCATTAACTATGTTGAGTGATACCTACTTTGTGGAAGGTATCAGGTTTATGGTGCTACATGGTAAGTGAAGACTATGGAAATGTGACTAAATGTTTTGGAGACCGGGTGCAATGAACTCAAATACGATTACAATATTTACAATGAAAATAGCAGCGATTTTCTCTGAGGGAGCTTGTACAGTCAGGATAATGCTGGACCAAACCAGTTCAACAATAGATTTTTAGTGCTGTATATTAAGACTTTTAGATAAAGAGGAATCAGCCGACATAGTTGTCGCTAAAACGTTAGCGTGGAGCACCATTAGTTAGGATCAATTCGCCCTCCAGTGGTTAAAATGAAAAGCTGGCACTCAGTTTAGCATGCAGCACTGTTATATCCACTGTGTGAAGGAAGATCGGACACACTCTACCCTTTTCCTCTCAGTTTACCCCACAGTCACCTTTTACCTTTTACCCCTTTATCACATTTTAACATAGCCTTGTATTTTTCAAGACAACGTGCAACATTTTTGCCCATTTACAACCTTCAGTCTCTACTGAACATCCATCCAACAACCAGCTTGTGATTGAGAGAGCACTTCTATTTAGGTTACAGAGACAGATAAAAGTGATAGACAGAAGTACCCTCAAACACTTGGTATATTCGGGTTTATCAGATAAATAGTTACTACTGATCTACATATGAATTAGATAAATGGTGGCCATGACTTTGGTACTATAAACAGTAAATAAGATGTAGTTGTTTAATGCCCTTATTTGTTCAAAAGGAAGAGACAAACTGAAACGAGCTTTGTTTGAACCACTTCCTATGCTAATTGACCAAAGGAATAATCATATGCATTCAGTTTGGGCACCTAACAGGCTCATAATTATCAGGCTGTGGTCCAACATATGCATATGGATATACATATTCATCCTCTTCAGTGCCAAAACTAGCAATGGGATCTATATTTACTTATGTTAAACTCGACCCACTCTCCCTTATGTGACATGATATTCAGTTACTTTTCTAAGATCTTACAAAAATGTTTTCTAACACACTGATTCACCATGGTCACCATTTTGCAAGTTGCTCCTTAACATCAGCGTCCAGTAGCATCGCTTATAATTTGGCAGAAGTTATAGTTGGCGAACATTTTGGGGTTTTTTTTAAAGCTGATGCAAGAATCAATTTAAATTTCAATTCATGGCTCAGCTGACTTTTAGGGCTATTTACTGTATGTGTTGAGATGTGTTTAAAATTTGGGGAAAATATGTTATATATATGTCTTAATGTGGCCTAATGTGGTTCCCATCCTCTTCAGGGAAGTGGTTTGTGAGCACAGGAAAAGACAATCTTCTCAATGCATGGAGAACTCCATACGGGGCCAGCATATTCCAGGTAAGTGTGGAAGAACATAACACAAGAATGTAGAGATGGCTGACAGGCCAAATATATCCTATGAAATATTTTTGAGCAAGACGTTTTGCTCAAAAAAGTTAATTGGTCAATTATAGACAGATAGTGAAAAGCTGTGCACACAAGCAGATGTGCCAAATACAGCAAAATCAGAAATCTTCAAAAAGTAAAAAATTCTAGCCACATGCTCTGCTCTCATTCTGGATTAGGGTCTTTTATTGTAGATCAATGACACAGACATTTGAACAAGAAGCCTTCATGAGAATCTGAAAGGACAAAATAAATGTGCACTTCACTTACACTGACAAAGATTATTTTTCTGTACAACAGCCATCCATCTCACACACACACACACACACACACAGCCTTCATCCATCTTTGCTTTTTCTACGTCTCAAGTGCACTTTTTACATGTTCACACATCTTTTATTCCTCTTACAGTCAAAGGAGTCATCTTCAGTGCTGAGCTGTGACATCTCCATAGATGATAAGTACATCGTGACGGGCTCAGGAGATAAGAAAGCAACCGTCTACGAGGTCAACTATTAGGAGGGCTGCGGCCATTCAACAACAAGGCCACCTTTTCATCCAGGGGCGCTCCATTACCTATGTACAATTTTTAAGGTGTATAAAATGGATTTGGACGGGACTAACCACAAAGGCAGAATTGTTCTCAGACTGTGACCTATTGACCTTTTCATGGATCAAAACAAACAAGCAGAACCAAGCACAGAGACTTTTTCTTTCTTTAATGAGTGGCTTTTTCTTGTTTGGGTGAGCGAATGTTCATGTGAATTTAGGGAGGATGCTGTTGCCTGGATAACATTCCTTTAAACTTTTATGCCTCTGCTATACTTGTTTTTTTACCGAGACATTTGCGCAGACAACCAGCTACAGCACGAGTTATTGTTCACACACCTTGTACTTTGTGTGCATCTGAAGGATCATTCCTAGCTGAATATCTTTTCTGAGAACTTCCAATTTGGCACAACATAATCATGCCCAACTTAAAATGGCAACACTTAAGAGGATTACTGCCGGGTTAATACACATGCATCATGAGTGAAAAACCTTTAGCAGTGACAAGGTTTATGCCATTGTTCTTGTCATCGGCTGAGTCTGCTGCCAACATTATTTCACGTCCTGATATACTGCCACTACACTCCGAGTGAGCACAGCATGCACAGGGGTCGCCATCATGCACACATTAACACGGTTGAAAACAAGTATAACCGAGGCTTTATTCAATAACAACTTCCATTTTCATATTTGCATAAAATCAGTTGTTTCCTGTGTTTTGATTGAGCTAAACAGCTTTTATTAATGTGACGTCTCAAGGCAGTATTGTCATTTTTTATATTCCGGCTTTGTCTCGTTCTTGCCTTCAAGGCACTGCATGTTAATACCTCATACCGAGTTTGCCTTTTATTTTCAAATGTCAAGTTACTCTTTGTTTGTTATGTTTAGATCAGTAAAACGCTTCCCACATGTGAAAAGCATAAAATTGCATTCATTTCACTTCATATGGTACTTTTTGCTGAAGGGTTCACGCCTTATCCTGAAAAGTTTGAACACGTCACCTTAACAGAGCTGTCGACTGATTACACTGAGCTCTCACTGGGACAAACAGACTCCACATTTCAAAACAGTGACATTGTCATTAAAGCAATATTTCAGCCTTGCAGAAAACATTCTTATTAGTTTTTTTGAGTTTGATTAGAAGATTTATCCCACTTTTATCTCTGAAAACTAAATATGATGCAAGCAAGGAGATAGTTAGTTAAACTTATATTAAGCATAAATACTGTAAACATAAATAAACATAGTGTCTGTCTCCAAAATGAAACATGTCATAAAATCAAATATTGATGGTTTTACTCGTACAGTTTACAGTTTTTGATCTTTAGACAAACCAGGGAAACTCTTTAATCATCTTTCAGGGCTGACTAGACTGGCGTTTCACATTTAATGTGACCTCCCATCATCATCATATTCATCATCATATTCATCATCACCATCATCACCATCAGTTTATTCTTGGCAAGAAAGGAAATAATTGTATTTGCAAAAATGCCAAAACTATTATTTTAAGAGCAGCTTGTGTCTTTTACTTTTGATATTTATTTTCTACCTGCTGTATGTTCATTAAATGTTATGTACATTCATTCATATTTTTAACTCTGTGTGTGTGTGTGTGTGTGTGTGTGTGTGTGTGTGTGTGTGTGTGTGTGTGTGTGTGTGTTCTTACCTTGTGGGCGCTGACCAACAAGCTAACAAGATTGCCCTCAGTGCCCTCATATCTGTCTGACCTTGCACTTGGTTCTGCCCCCACCGTTCAGGCCCCTCTGGATGCTGATTGGATTCTGTCGGACAGATTTCAGTAAAACTGTTTGATTGGTGTTTGGAGGTCAACTATCACCTCCATTTTCCTGCCTGGATTTTTTTTTTTTTTTTGGGACCTTTGGACACTTCTCACATGGTCAGCGATATGCTCATGATTTCTCTTGGATGTCCGTCTGTCGGCTTGTAGAAATAACACAGTGCCTTTTATGCTGCTACGCTTATGACTCCATTTCGTCCTGCTGAGTGTTGAACTGCATGGAGGTGAAATGTAACAGACTCTGCTGTTGGAGTGGTTTTTCAAAAAATGACTAAGGGTAGCTTACATCTTGTAACATTTATGGATGGATTTTAGTAAAAATATGAGTTATCAGCTAATCAACATGGTAACACAGAATATCCAGCCTGGTTCGTGTCAGTCTGTTGTTCAGTCCAAGGTAATCAAGACCAAAAGTCTTGGAGCTGCTTTGCTGAACACACGTGTGGAGTTCACTATTCATGGCTGCTGCAGTTTCAATCAGATTGTTTGAAGCATGGTGCCACTGACCTGACATTTTAGAAGCTACGGTAATCTTCTCTGTGATTTTTTTCTGCTATTAAGCTCGTTTCTATTACATTTCTGCTGCATACCTATGACCCCCATGCCCAAATGACAGTCATTTACAGGAAAATATAGCATCTGTATGTTAATGTTACCCCTGATATACAACACCAATCGTTTTCTAATCTTTACCGCCATTTCAAACTTCATGGCTCATCGTTCTTAAAAATAATCGTTTCAAATTGAGTGGCTATACCCAACATCCTGGTTTAGCTACTTCCTATAACTCTTCTCGATTCTTCTCAATCCTTAATTTTGCGTCTCTAAAAAGTTATTTTGAGACCAGTGATTTAATACAAACAGTTTTGTAAACCAAGACCGATAACTGGATTAATGTATCAAATTCCACTTCTCTTATTTTAATGCCGGACCTTGTCTACGATCGCTTCGACTTCCAGTTCTCAAGCTGCGAATCAAGGAGGAAACACAGTATTTTTATCATTTATGTGATTCAAATAAGATAAGGATCGAAACGATTAAAAGCTCCATCTCGTGTGTGGCTTAACATGTTTTTATCACTGATGCAATCCAGCCTAAAACCCATTTCTCTGGCTCAGTACGGTTCTTCCTTTCATATTATTAAAAGATCCATTTGACAAAACATGGCCGAATTTAAATGTGTTTCACTTCAAACTGATAGGGAGAGCAGTGTTCACATTCAGTAGGAATCTGAGCCAAAGTAGACCCTTCCACCTGTCTGGTTATACGGTAAGGTCTTAATAATCAAAAACACTCAGCTCAACAGAACAGTTTACATCAGCCTGGGAAACGCATGCACTAATTAACCCCACTTGAAATTTCTGAGTATATCTAAAAAAAAAGTCCTGATACTGGACTTTACAGTATTAACTGTCTATTAGAGTTGAAGAAACTATTGATAGAAAATGCACTGATGTGAATGGGGCATTTCTGCAGTGAAGCCGTCCCTCCTGAGAGAAATCACATTATTTGGATTGATATTTTTGTCATTACTTTGACAGCCACACACTGACTCTGTACATTCTGAAAGACTAGTCATGGTATTGGTTTGTTTCCCAGTGTTTGCCTCACTCAGTGCTTTCTTTCTGAATCTGAAACATTTCTGTGTTCGCGGCAGTCAGCTGCGTTTTTCAAATTAAAGCGACGATTCATTGACCTTGCTGTCATCCACTGCTCAGCTCCTTTTTCTGCTCTTCAGTGAATCATGAAATCTGTATCTAAATAGCTACCGTGCAACAGTCATCATCATTAATAATGGAAGAATATTAAATACACTTTGGTTATACTCAATGCTGAGAGTCAGACCTCAAAGTTACTCATCTCATCTGATTGCTCCAAGTTAGCTGGCTAACATGACCTGACGCAGAAAAGATGTTACCAACAATAACGATGTGTAGAGCATTTAGCTTGACTGAGCTCATGAAGGTATTATAAATTTACTGTAAACATGTAATAATTCAAGCTTATGATGGAAACAAACTTCCTGTTGCTAGCTGACCTTTTTATTTTGCCCCTCTTCAATACAAAATGCCTTTGCTCTCTTTTTTCTAGTCTGTGGTTGATTTTATTAAATTATTGTGTGGAGTACTTTGTCTCAGGCTCATTCATTGTTCAACCTAATGATCTGTCAGACTTTGAAAGAATTTGATTATGTGTTATTACTGTTATTAACAAATAATGCAGTTGATTACAGCGAAAATACTCAAATAAAACTCAAATAAAATGTTCTTGCATTATGTAACCATCAGAGAAATTGACTGTTCTTGGACAGATTGGTCAATGTTAGATGAAAGCTCTGCAAGAATAAGTCTTTATCCAGATGTTGAAGTGATGTATGTGTGTCAGCGTTTCTAGTGGGACAGACAGTCCGTGCTGCATCTGACTGAGAAACATTTTCATCGTCAGTATCTTTTGACTCTTCTCTTGCCCAACAGAGGAATATGATCTTGTTTTTCCCACCGTAGCACTGCAAGGTGCATCAAAGAAGGATTTTCTATATCTTTGAAGAGCATCTTTGGTATTTGATCATAGTGGCAGAAATTAAAAATTTAGTGTGCGTGTTATGGACTTGTGACACAGCTTAACCCGCAGTCAGTGAAACATATTCCTTCTCTCCTGCAGAAAGATATTTAATGTTCATAACAGAGCACTTGTTCACGTATTTCATTCCTCAGTTCACACAGTTCTGTGTGAAAACCTGTTAATGGACTCATTATCAACCTGCCTCTTTTCTGTGCCTGGCCAGGGCATTAATATTCTAATGGTTTCCTTGACAATGTAACACCACTGCCACACAAGTACGCTGGCTGCAGCCCGCTGTCAGCAGCCCGCTGTCAGCAACAGCACATTAATTTTGCATTAAAGGTTATTCCATTGAGCTCTCGTTCTCTGCCCTTGAAGCAAACTTACACCACTTTCTCGCGGTGAAACAACCAGAAAAACAGCTTCTAGTTTGTCCTTTGATTCGTTTACTTTTTAGCTCTGGACTTACCAAGAAATCTGCTGAAACGCTGCACAGTAAAGCTGCCCTGTACTTCTAAACCTGCCTGTGAATCCTCTCTACACCGAAGCAGAAAGCAGATGCTCTTCTGAATAAACATCAAGTGTCCATGTTGTATCTGCGAAGGCTGCTGGGTTCACTCCAGTACCTTGAATGGCAGTTTCAAACCACTTCTCCATTTTTCTATCCCCTTGTCTACATTCATTGCAAACTCCTACAACTCTGAGATGTACAAAATCCTCTAATGCCTCTAACCTCTGACTTTAATACCGCAGTAATCATCACAATGATTCTTCTGTGCCCTCTTTAAAAGTATAGTGTGACAAACTTTTTGGCCAGAAAAGCTTCAGATTTTGACTCGTTTTGTGTGTGACACATCCATATTAAGTGAGCCGGGAAACAAGGGCTTCAAGTGTTTTAGTGTGGCATTTTAGTGCAAGCTGACAGGTCAACGCTAGTCTCAGTCTAACCTCCCATTGTGAACGTGCTGTGTTCACGCGGAGCACAGTGCTGGACTGTTGAAGTGGATTAAGTGATCTAAGTGAGGGCTGTGGAGGAGGACGCTCCACCATTACAGTGAATGATACTCCTGTTACAGCTCTCCAACCGCCACTTCAAACAGCCAAAAGTGGGAGAGAAGGAGGAAAGGTGGGGATGCAATGTGAGAATGAGCCACCCTACTTCAACATTTTATATTAAGAGCACTTGTGGCTTGCAAATTGCCCACTTTCCTGACAGACATAGAAGTTGGATTAAACAAACAGGCCACACAATAGCGAGATGGCTTCAGTTTGCATGTGTTGCTTCATGTTGCCGGTAGATTTGGTTCATAAAGCTGCAACATTTGCAAATTTACCTCACAACAAAGCTGCACACTTGGATGTTTAAAATGTGTATGCTAGTGACCACCACCGTCACATTTGTTGTCCCTCCAAAAACCTTTGTGACCATGTTGGGGACCTCATAGTAAGCTGGCATAATGTTTGCCAAGTGCCACTTTACGGGACCATTACAATACTCTACTTACCGCAGAGCACTGTCAGAATCGCTCTTGATTCATTCATTTTCAGAGCACTGACAGCTACACTTTACAATCTGCAGAGAAGGACTGTAGATGCAGTGAGTGAAAAACAAAGTATGTGAAGCAAAAAGTAGAAACAAGAGTCTAAGCTTATGTCAGCCTGACAACATGTTATTTGTGACAATTCTACCATGCTGATGTTTAGCAGATTCATCCCCTTAAATCCCACCATGTACTTAGTCTTAAACGGATGTATAGGACAGAATAAAAAAATAAAATTGGTAAATGGTTTTACTATATGGGTTATACAAACTCCTCCTTCAGGGAATGTGAATGTCTGAGCAGAATTTAATGGTTATTCATCCAATAGTTGTGAAATGTTTCATTTTAAATCACAAAAGTCAAGCTTCATGGTGTTGCAAGGGACCCTTGATGTCTTTGCAGTACAAAATCTCACGAGAGTGTTTTAGTGTTTTTGATTTATTCAGCCTGGACCAAAGCGTTGGACCAGCCATTGGCCAGAAAGACATTACCATAGATCTAGATCTAGCACAGCATTTTTCACTGCCCATAACAAAACTCAAATCACTCACATTCTCAAACAACCCATAATAATGGAACTGAAACTGAAAGAGCGTGCAAATTGTCATCCAAACAGCAAGCAAGGTGCAAACTGACTGTCAATCATTAAAATAAACCACAAATTATAGAAGCCACTAAAATAAGCCTTGTTAGACACTGGTTCAGCACCAATTAAATCTCAAACCAAATTATTTTTGGCCCAATTACTACACCACCAGAGCTTTCTGGTCCTCTAGCGACAGATTAAATCGCCCTATGAAAGTGTTATTCATGTGGCACGGTAGCACACCAGACGTGGTTACTAGGAAATATATAAATATATATATAATAAAAATAATTTGGTTCCCTATACACACACACACACACACACACATATCTATATCTATATCTATATCTATCTATATATATATAATATATATATATATATATATATATATATATATATATATATATATATATATATATATATATATATATATATATATA
>JAOXYL010000086.1:16195303-16211356 GCA_028564955.1 Terapon puta | reverse complement strand
TTTTTTTTCAGTCCTTGTGCTACTCCCACAAGTGAATTTCCCTTATTTTATTTTATCTTATATCATCTTTGACCAGCAGGTGGCGATATCGAGCTTCGGGCCTACTGACATTAACCACAGAAGAAGAACATCTGCTAGGTTAGCTAGCAAGCCAACAACTTGCACGTCTGGCTAGGACGTGAGCATCAAAATGCTTCAGCAGACACTCAGACCGTGGTTGCTCCGTTGCAGGAGTCTACCTTTGGCGTGCACACGGCTTTACCACGCCGATAAAGTAGCTCGACTCGGCTCCCAACCGGATAAACAGTCCTCTGAATACCAGGTAGGAGAGTCTGTTGCTAATCTCAGTTAGCCAAGTGCTAACTAATACAACTCAGCTGGCTGTCAATGTTAACCTGTCAAACGTTCAACCAGGTGAGGTGGGTCACCTGACGCACACCTGTAATGTCGAGCTGAGGTCAGCTAATGTTGACAACCATTAGGACTGTTATTTAAACCCCCCAGAGGCTAATTGTTTTTCATTTAGTGGCTACAAGAGGTCAAAACCTTGAGCTTTCATGGTGCCAAGCTAACGTCTTGGCATCATCACATTAAGTTGGCAAGGCAGCTGCATTTCTGATATTTTTCTTACGAGGTTTCAGCAGTTTTGGGGCTTTCACTGCTCCTCATGTAGTTCTGCAGTTTTTTTTAAATCCCATCGAATCGATTTGTATTGAAGTAAACTTTCCTTGTTTGCATCCTAGACTCAGTTTGCCCCCCTCATCATTTTTAAAGTTTTTCACTAATGGGAAATGCACATGTACATGTGATATTAACTTATACCAAAATACAACACATAAAAGTCACCAATCAGAAAAAAGTCACTTAACTGTTGATGTGCACAGGTCATACAAAACCCAAAAATAAATTAACACAGTATTTGTGTGGAAATACAGACCCAAACCATGTCTTCTACAAAATAATCCTAAGTGGGCTTGTTACAGGAACAAAATTGCAGGTAGTTTTATATTTTTGTTGCAAACAAATGCATGATAAAACTACAACTAAAACTGTAAACTAAACACATTTATCTAGAAATTGCAGTAGAGAACTGGTAAAATAACAACAACAACAACGATAATAATAATGATAATGATAATAATAGGAATAATAAGAATACAACTTATTTTTACTTTTATGGCCCAAACTTGTTTTTGGTTTCAGATGTTAACTAGACAAATCACTACACAAACATGAATATAGTCAAACTACTAGCAAGCCACTGCACTTACTTAAGTTGCAAGTAGTTCACCTCTCTTCAACAGTCACTGGGACTACAGCACATTGTGGGCATGTGTCACAACAGCAGCCACCAGCAGGGGTGTGCTGCTCAGTGAAATTGAGAAATTCTGACTAAGATTATAAACAGCACAAATGATTAGATAAAAAAAATAATTCCATAAAAGTTAAAAACTATCATACTATTGTACCATAGCTATTACCAAAATATAATTGAAATATAAAAGTGTTTGCAGAAATTGCTAATTGGGGCTAAAATACTTTATTACGTATATTACCTATTCCGATTTGTAATGCTGATATTGTTAGTTTTAAATTATAATATAATATGAACGTTTCAATAATAAGGGGCTTTAGTGTAAATTCAGGTACATGGTGTACTAACAATAAAAAAAAAAAATCATCCTCTCTGATGCAACACCAAAAAGTGTCACTTGATGGCACTACAGACACATTTGCTTCCTCACTCCAGCATGCAGAAAGACATGTTTAAAATACAACAGTATGTCTTTGTAAGTGATCATTTCCTCATTGAATCAGTGCTATTGCAGCTCAGTTCTTGACTTTTTTCATTTCCTCTTGACAAATGCCGTTTGATGAGTGTTGCGGGGGATGTAAACGTCTGTATTGCAAATGGTCTAAGATCTGACTTTAACTATTTAATGAGCTCCATAATCACAACTTTTTCTGTCATGATGCTCGCCTACTCAGACAATCATTGGGTGTTATTGCAAGTTAACGGGTGTTTTTGGCTAGACACTATATGTGTATATAGTTTGATTATAAATCTGTTTGAGTAGGTGGTCGCCTTATTTTGCTTTGATTAGATAATCCGTCATTAACAGTGAAAGATTAATTCTTAAATACACACATTTAGGAAATATCCTTCGACTATACACAATACAGCACTGTTTCAGCGACCAAAGCATTTATGACTTTGTTGTTTTATATGTAAGGCCATGACACTTTCCTGCAAGCCTGTTGGATTAAGGTATAGCAGCCATCGTTAACTCTGTCGTTGTGTGACTCTCTGCAGAAATCATGCAACATGACAACAAAACAAATGTCTGAACTCTTCTTGTTCTTCAGGAGAACTATGACCGCATGCAAGTTCTTGTTGATGAACTGAAAAGCCGGACAGAGAAGATTAGATTGGGTAGGTGTGAGAAAAGTATTGACAAAACACTTATCTGTTGAACTGCTCAGGGTCTATCTGTATATTAAGGTTTCATAATTAACTTGCTTAGAGTAACGAAGGGCATTAACTCTAAACTCTGTCAGATTGTGCATACATTAACTTTATGTACTGTAGATACTTCAGTGCTGATACTCCATGAGCAGATTACAGTGTTTAAATATAGTTACAGTTTCAAGTTGATACAACTGTGTGACTGAGCGCATACATACTCAACGTTTGTGTGAGTTTAGCTTGAAGGTTTTACTCTCTACACTTTGACACATGAAAACCAGCGCTGTACCATCCATATAGTTGAACACAGTTGAACGTGCTTTTTATTTTTGTTTGTCCAGGTGGGGGAGAAAAAGCCAGGAGACTTCATACCTCTCGTGGGAAACTCCTGCCTAGAGAGCGTATAGACAGACTGCTGGACCCAGGGTTAGCGCCATCTGCTTTCACCTTTTGGCTTTGACTGATTCAGAATTCATAGCTGACTCACACACAGCAGACCAGATGCATACGAATTGTGGTGCTCTGGTTTGACATCATCACACAAACCTTGGCACGGCGAGTTCTCCTGTCTGATTCTGCTCAAACTTCCTTGTACACTGAGAACTTGGAGAGGACGATAGCATTGATTGCTGTCATCTTATGGTTTTAGTCACAGACACCATCATGCTTTTATGCTCAAAAACCTGAACACCACAAGTGTTTTACCTTTTAAATTTCCAGTACATTTCTCCTATACATTATCCATATTGCATCTTTTTTTTTCTTTTTTTTCTCTCTTTTTTTCTTTCTTGCAGGACCCCTTTCTTGGAATTCTCTCAGTTTGCAGCGTATGAACTGTATGGAAAAGAGGAAGTCCCAGCAGGCGGCATACTAACTGGGATTGGGCGGGTTTCAGGGTAAGTGCTTTGTGTCTACCTATTAATCTGTCACAGAGGGAGATCTTAAGTACTTGAGAACATGTATTTCGATTAGAGCAGCTAAAACCAGTCTACAAAATATAATTGGATTTTATATACGCCTCTTTAAATGCAGAATGAAGAGCCTAAACTGGCTGCAGAAAATTAAAAATCAGGAGTCAAATATAATTACATGGAGTGTTAATTTTCGTCTTTGTGACTTGTAATTAGCTTTTTTGCTTAATTTCAAAAGAGGCCACACAAAATCAGCATTTATTCATTTCTCATAGGGTGGAGTGTGTTATTGTTGCAAATGATGCCACTGTCAAAGGAGGGACATACTATCCGGTTACAGTGAAGAAACACCTCCGCGCACAAGAAATAGCCCAGCAGAACCACTTGCCATGCATTTATTTAGGTGAGTTTTTCTGAATTTGTAATATAACTATTGGAAATCTGTCAATCTAAAATCAGCATGCGAGATGTTGTATTTACACTGTGATGCATTAAAATGGTCTGCTACGTCTCTCAGATAAGCAGTTGTTCCATAGTCAAAGAGTCCTGTAGGAAAATTTGTTCTTGTCAGGATTTTTTTTTCATGTCAGTCTAGACTTAGAACATCCCAGGAGACTCTCGTTGAGGCTTTCAGGGTGCCGTATAACACAGGATGATGGATGTTGACATAAATTGTGAAGTCCTCTAAATATAACGATGTTCTCAACTCTTTTAGTGGATTCAGGAGGAGCCAATCTACCCAGACAGGCCGATGTCTTTCCAGACAGAGATCACTTTGGGCGCATTTTCTTCAACCAAGCCAGGTTGTCTTCAGAGGGAATATCTCAGGTGACGCTAATTTATGGTTCATGTTAATCATCTCAAACTCTTGTAGACTTTACCAGGGCTTTAGAATTTGCTCATCTGTGGCCTATTGTTATCGTCTTGGATGGTATGTGTGTTGTATTTCAGAACATTTTGCATCGATTCATTGATCAGCCCTTAGAAGTAGATAGGTGTTGTCTGAAAAAAAATTACTGAGAGAGCAGAAATGGTGAATTTAAATGGCGCTACTGTAGGTTATTCATCTTTTCATTGTCTGCAGGCAGCTAAGATCCATCTTGCTATTGACTCTTGAAGACGAGACATCCTTGTGTTTTTAAAAACAAAACAAAAACAAGTCAGCTGGGGTGAGGGCTGATAAATGCAAAGTGTGTTGTAGGGAAGTCAGGTCTTGCACGGGTCTTGCATTCACATCTCTCCGGTAGACCCAGGGGTGAACATAGATGAATATATTCATACAACCTCACCAACTGAATGCTCGTTAATTCATGCTAATATTGTCTCTCCTGATGACTAAAATCATATTGTATTATTCAAGGCTCTTTCTTACTTTTTCTTAAGGTTTTTCCCCTTGCCATATTTAATATTACTGACAGATTTACTATGAGATGGCTGCATTGCAAATTAAAAGGTCCAGTTTCTCATGCCCACTGCATTGTTATTAATCATATCTCAAATAAGAGCCTGTAAGGGTTGGGATGTCACCTGGCACTGTTTGATCTCAGACCTTTCATGTCTTGATAATCTTGAATGTCTGCCGTTAATATAATACTCATTCTTTCCTTGACTCTTTCAGATTGCCGTTGTCATGGGATCCTGCACTGCTGGAGGAGCGTACGTACCTGCCATGGCGGATGAGAGCATCATTGTGCGGAAGCAAGGAACCATCTTTCTTGGAGGACCGCCACTGGTTCGTGAACTATCCTTTGTTAAATTGTATTTAAAAAAAGGGATGAAAGTCAGTGAATCAAGTTGGCTCATAATCCTGTTTGTGATTTGGTGGGTCCTATAACGAGCTAAAAGAATTGCCAACGTTATGAAGTAAGCACCAGAAATAACTTACTCATGGAATACATTTTATTGTCGCACTTTTATCCAAGCAGTCAACAATAAAAAGTAATCAGATGGCACGCTCTATTTAAAGGTAGAGAAAAAGACCTTATTGATGTGTTTGGTGTTTCTGTTTGTTTGATAGTCTTGGTGGCCTTGTGTTTGTAGGTCAAAGCTGCCACTGGAGAAGAAGTTTCTGCAGAGGACCTTGGTGGTGCTGATCTCCACTGCAAGTATGAAATAACAGTATTTCTCATTACATTGCATGAATGGGTTTTTAATCTAATGTTTCTGCTTTTACAGAGGTGCTCTTCATCAACTAAAAAATCGTTAGGCCGCATGACTCTCAGGACTGTTGTTAAAAACCATAAACCACAACCTAAATTTGGAGGATTAAAATTCTGTGATTATAAAGCGTTGGACAAATGTTTTCTACTGGTGTTGATTTACAAGCTGGGTTTACACAGGGAGCAGGTTGTCACAGATAATACTGTAGCTGTGAATAGCTTTTCTCTTTACAGGGAACATAAGTATTTGTATGTCATATGTGCAGGTAAAGCCATTGTCATTCAATACTGTTTAAAAGAGCCATTTTCATTTTGTTGAAATGCTGATGCAATGTTGGCTGAGATGGTTCACAGTCAGTGTGCTGGTGTAACGCTTTCTATCACTTATTTTTCGCTGTGCATAGATGTGAGTAATTTTATTCTACTACAAAGCAGGCTGAAAAGGTTACTGGTCTTCATTTACAGATTTCAATACTGTAGTTTGGGGAAAAAAATAACATGTTTTAAAATAAATTGTCTATCATATTTTTTATTTTATTTACATTGATGAAAGACATGCTCTGGTCAGTGTTACTGTTTTTGAAGTAATGATATATGTGCGGTTGATAATTTCACAGCGATTTGTTGCTTGTTTTACAGAAAATCTGGTGTGACAGACCACTATGCTTTAGACGATAACCATGCGCTCCATTTGGCAAGAAAGGCAGTGAGAAGCCTCAATTACAGGAAGAATATTGAGGTCAGTCCGGTGATGACAATCATTGACAATCATTAACAATCACCTTTCATTGTCATCTAAATTAAGCAGTCTGCGCTTCCTGTTGATGCAGAGCTTGTTATATTTTTCAGGTCACAACAGAGCTGACTGAAGCCCCTCTCTACCCTGCAGATGAACTCTACGGCATAGTTGGAGATAACTTGAAACGCAACTTTGATGTCAGAGAGGTATTTCTTCTTCTGTTTCCTGCGCGGCGTCTCGAAGGGGCAAGAACAAAGCTTATATGCTGCACTTGAGGGATTATTTCATTTTTATATTTCTGTCTGTTTATTTGAACAAAGCAACACCCTTTTCAACTAAATGATGTTCGGTTGTGTTGAATGTGTAGTTTGGGGGTTTTCCATCTGAAAGGTTGAGTCACTATTGAACTTGTAAAATACTTGATTATCCATGACAAGGGACTATATAATGGTCAATTTAAGATCATTACTTAGCTCTGCTCAGACAGCTCAGATATATAACTGATGCCCTTTGCGTGCTTAGCACAGCATGGTTCTTATTTGAATATATTTGTTATAGTATTACCAACCGAGAACAAGATTAACAGAATAAAGACACACTGTGCACCCCTACTTTATGTTTAACATTTATCAATAATACAAGCAAACTTGAGTTTTATAGGTTTTGAATGCACTGTAAATGATGTTTAGCTGTCAGGTCTCTATTAGGAGCTGCAGTCAATAATGGACAGCCAGCATCAATCACTTTTGTTTTTGTTCTCACTGGCAGGCCCTTTGGTTTAAAGCCTGTGCCTTTGATTCTTGATGTAGACCCAGGAGCAAGAATCACTGCTAACTCTGGAGATGTCAAACTGTTTGTAGTGTAGAGCAGTATTGGCAGTCCATTTAGGATGCAAGATCAACCGGCTGCTCCCTCTTTACAGGGGTTTTTCAGCTGTAACAGGCTCTCCAACAAAGGGCACCCTTAAATCAAAATGAAATCACTTGAGTAAAAATATCAAAAGTATCAGGCTGGTGGTGTTGTATATTTATTTTTATGAAGAAGCCAAAAACAAAAATGAACTGATTGTATTCAGTCTGTGTAGTCAAGTCCTGATACCTTATAAATCTTTTTTTGTGCCATAGAGCCCCATTGTTGTCTAAAGGCTGTTATTATTTTTATTATTAGTGTATAATTGAGCCTCACTGTTGCACTGGCTGATGTTTTCCTCCACTACCATGATCACAGATATTATAGTTTATTTTTAGTTGATTGAACAAAGACCATCCTTCTGCTGCAAACACTCACTACCTGTACATCTGTGGCTGAAAATAGTCCTCAACAAATACACCATATACTTCAGTTCTTTGCAACTTCTTTCAATCGCAGGTCATTGCCAGAATCGTGGATGGCAGTAAATTTGATGAATTCAAGGCTTTCTATGGAGACACACTTGTTACAGGTATGTGGCATAAAATATCCTTCCATTTATGTAATTCATTTCTTATAGAATATACAAAGCTTACCATTTGATTTCCAATATGTACCTGTGCAGGATTTTCCAGAATATTTGGTTACCCCGTCGGAATCATTGGCAACAACGGAGTCTTGTTTTCAGAGTCTGCGAAAAAGGCAAGTACCCTTTTGATGACTGAAGCACTAAAAGGGAATCTGTTCATAGGAGTTATTAGAAAAAACTAAAATTGGCCTGTTCTTTCACAAAACACTCATGATATAGCTTGATTTTGTGTTTTAATGTGATATAATGAACAGACAGGTAAGGCCCTGTCTAAAGTAAAAAAAAAAAAAAAAAAAAAAGTCAAAAAAGCTGTGCTTCACTTTTTGCTTTGTGAACGCATTGTGCTTGCGGCGTGTCCCTGCAAATGTCAAGGACTTTTAACACAATACTTCAGCAGTTCAGTTCAGTTCAGATAGTGTTCTCCACAGAGGTTTGCTGCTTACAACGCTGACAACTTATATTTCTCTCTTGAGGGAGCTTAAGTCTTCGTGGATGGTTTGTACTGACCTTTCACAGTCAAGGCGCTGAATTTCTCTTGTACAAAAGTGCAATTGCTCTCAAATTGCACTTGTCTGGGTCATCTCAGGAGTGCTCCGATGAATGGCATTGTAATAACATAGCATTTAGAAACCTTGTGCAGGAGACAATCATAAATTTCATTCGGCATAATTCACTTAATTTGCAAGCCAGCCTGCCGTGAATGAAGCTGAACTTTACATAGGCTTAGGAAAGACGAGGAGCTGAATTTGTGATTATAGACTAATACGTTTTTTAAACACATTTTGAATTAGATTACAAGCTTGACCTGAAAGAAAAGGTTTCTTTGATTCATTTTCTCTCTGAGGTCTCAATATGACAGTATAAGCATTGGTTATCTCATCAGTGTAATTATTGTCAAAAGGGACTGACACAGTGCTTCAGACACAGACAGATGTGGAACAGACATGCTCCAAGAGCATATCCAAGAAAAATCAATACAGCACCTGCATTTTGAAATGTGTTTTTGAGACATGCTGTCATCACTTAAGACATGCCAGGGCTTCTATTATGCTTACTGTTAAATTGTTAAAAGCTTTTCCCCAGGTGTTTGTGTTTGTGAAAGGGAGAGGTAACATGGAAAAGATTAGATTTCTGTTGTTGTGCACGCATTTGAGAGCAGACTGATGGATCATTTTTCACCAAGTGACAGTTTCTAATAGGCAGACGTATTTCGCACCGTCTTCAACTAGTGTTTACGCTTTGCGATGCAAGGCAGGATGCTCCAGTGAAAGAAATCCACCGGCGGTAACTGCCAAAATAAAGAAAACACCTGAGTAATTCAGCAATACAAAGTGTATGGAAATGAGGTGTCTCCATACAGTGCACAGTCTTTTGTGCTTGCTTTTCTGCGCTTCTGGCAGCTCTGTGTCGTGCACTGCATTTTACTGGCGAGGCTGAAGGCCATCCAGCCCCTTCGCATTCAAAGTGAAATCTAGAGAATACAAAGCCAGTGCAAAGCCAGATGACCTTCCTCCTAAGTTGATAAATTTCGGTCCTGACTGGTCTCGACTCAGATGAAAATGAAGGTGAGGCCAAGTGATCGCAGAGTACGTCTCTGAAACCACAAGTTTCAGATGTGGTCTGAACAGTACAGACTGTGTGCACACAATATAGTTCCTCGCACAGTTCGGCATCTTTGTGTGATTTAATTATACTCTCTGTTACATATTTATACAGTTGTGTCTGGTGGTGGTTCATTTGCAGGTTATACTTCTGTCACTATCTGAAGGTGCCAAGAAAAATAAATTATTCCCATCCTATCATTGTATTTTAAAGTAGTGATGGTCTGTGTTTTTGGTCCCTTGGTCCAAGGTTTTCTGTTGCAGTGGGAGCAGAACCGATTCACTAAATATTTCAAAACCTTTTCAGGGGACGCATTTCATTGAATTATGCTGCCAACGAAACATTCCACTGATCTTTCTCCAAAACATAACAGGTCAGTGGGAATATTTCTGAGGTTTGGGGAATATTGACAATGGAGTTTTTTTTTTTTGTCTTTTTTTTATGTCTGATATCACCTCCGATCAGAATAACAATGTTACCTGAGGGTATTTATTATTATTATTTGATTACTTAAACATCTTCTTTAACATCATGTAAAATGACATGTCTGTATTTTGGCTTTTAATGAGATCTTAGGCACATACCTCTGTTGTAAACTGTTTATCACTGATGGTTTATTTTTAACACACTACGGTACGCTTTCCCTCGAGGTGACAGCACACTGAGTGAACCCAGTTTGTATTTGCAATCTCTCATCTCCATCTTCAGGCTTCATGGTGGGTAGGGAGTACGAAGCGGGAGGAATTGCCAAGGATGGAGCCAAGATGGTAACTGCAGTTGCATGTGCCAATGTACCCAAGATTACCGTTATCATCGGCGGCTCCTATGGTGCAGGAAACTATGGCATGTGCGGCAGAGCCTACAGGTATGAGGACGTTAATGAGCGGTTCGTGTTGAATAAAAAGACAGCATTGGTCGCATCACAAGTAGAAGCCTGGCCAAGACCTGTTACATAAATATGAAGATCATTAGCTGTGTCTGAGTTGTTAGTGCATAATTTAGATGTACAGGATGTACCGTGCATGCTGTTCAGAATGAGGAATAACATGCATGAGACACCCTTGGATTTTTACATTTAGATGGAAGAAAACCTTTTTTTTTTTTTTTAAATGTCAGAAAAAGACACTCTCTGACTCTAAAAAACATTTTATAACAAAAACATCCATTTTAATTATGTATTTTTTTTCACACAGACTACCACTTCTCACTGTTTCATTATTCTTTATTTTGTCTCAGAAATGTCCCTGTGCAGTTTAACCTCTGTAGAAATGATCAGACAGACAGAGAATTACAGCATGGTTTTGATTGTGTGACAGCAGTGGGCTTCTTATATGAGAGTGCTTCACTGGTGTAATATCTGAACTGTACTGGAGGGAAGAACGTCATTTTACTAAAAGATGTACCCTCATTTGGTGCTTTAATGGTGGTTTGTGGGAAGTGTTTTCTAACATCCCAGTCCAATATGTTATATAAGAGTTCAGTTAGGTTTATATCTGTTGACTGGAAGGGCCATAGTTGTTGCTCTCATAGATCTAAATGTTTGTCATTTTAGTCACTTGAACTGTTGAAACACGAGCCACTTGAGCTCTTTGTGACTGACGCTCCCACATCTGTGCACCAACAGTGGACCCTCTTTCAAATTCACTTAGATCTTTTTCTCTTTTCATCCTCATACAAAATTAGAGTTAACTGGGCCTGCTCAGCATTTTTAAACATGCCTTAGAGCATGATTCGATATTAATACCTTAATTGTACCATGCAGTGTACCTGAAAAACCAACACTGCTTAAAATGACGTCACTTGAGGCAGTTTAATTTGGCACAGCTCCCTCTGAACCCACAGAAGGCTTTATACAGGTCCTCTCACACATGCATTAGTATTCCCGCTCACACCTTTAATTGTAAAATAGTAAAATTTGCATATGTTGTGTGAATACGTCAGACACAAGCTGTTGTTAGATTAAAGGTTTGAATTAATTAATTTAATCTCCCTCATTTATATCTTACTCAGGTCTTTCTCCATTTTGTTCTCCATCAATTTAAATACATTTAGAAAACTAGTGGCAAGCATTCTCTTGTAAAATTCAAATAAGCACAGATGATTTAGCATTTTAGAAAATTTATGCTGGTACTCACCTTTGGTCAGACCTTTTGAATTATTTAGTATTACCCAAGCTGTACCTTTCCTGGCCAAAAACTCTCATAAATCATGTTTTCCTGTGGTTGTCACCAGATTATTAGACTGTTACTGGAGTATTAGATCTTCATTAATGCAGGCTTCTGCTTTTTCTTTGGGTCTTGTTAGTTGTTCGTCTGTGAATTAGCAGACCACTTTGGCTCAGCCCACACAAGAAAACCGACACTCTCTTCTTTTCCCCCCTCATAGCCCTCGATTTCTGTACATGTGGCCAAATTCCCGAATCTCTGTAATGGGCGGTGAGCAGGCAGCCACTGTCCTGGCCACCATCACCAAGGATCAGAGGGCACGTGAGGGAAAGGAGGTAATGATTCACATTAATCATCCCATCTGCGCTTGACTGGAAAGGCTTAAATTAGCTTTTGTGGATTTGCTGCCAAAAAGCATAAACATTATGAAACACACTTTACTTTTATACTTACAAAATTATATTAGTGTTAAGTGTTAGAGTGATGTATGCTGAATAGACAGTCATCAAATGGCTGTAATTAAACTGTGTCAGATATGCTGCTATGGGTGTATTAAGAGTGCATTAATAGCTTCAGAATGACACCTCACTTCATTGCCCTGTCAGCTTTAGAGATGGGTTAAAAATGTGTGCCATTAAAAAAAAAAAGAAGCCAAACTAATTAATTTAACACGTTTTAAATGTATTCCCTTTTCACCGTGTTTGATCATTTTTTTTAAACCGTGACAGCAGTACCGTGCAAAACAAACAAAAAAAAAAAACAACCAAGCAACAACAAAAAAAAAAACATTAACTCCCATCACTCATTTTTTCTGGCAGTACATCAACTGGACTTAAAGCCACAGTAAAACAGCAGTAAGAGCGCCTTCATCTTCTGTAATGTGACGTATTTCAGAGAGAAATGGAACATGTGGACGAGGAAAAGTTAAGAGAGGGATTTAAATCAAATCCCTCACATTTCACAGAAGCAAGAGGCATGGCTGTTTACGACTGCTGGCCCCCCAACCACGCCTCGCTCACCTCCCCCACCCATGTTATTAGATCAGGAGACAGTGGATGAGGCAGAAATGAATAAATTACACGTCAGTCTCGCTCAAAGTTTTTATCTGCTGACGTCCAAATGCTCGCCTCTGACTCATAATATCAGTCTTCTCGCTACTATAGCCGACACGCTAATACATTGGGTTTTTCTCTATGTGGTGGACAGGATCAGCACAAATGACGTTTGACGGGTATGCACACACCGCTGAAGTTTGAGTTGAGTTCCAAGAATAATATAATGTTTAAACAGAGAGAAAAATAAGAGGTTTTGATTTAAGAAGTACTGTATGTGCCATATAACAAGGATTACAAATTGGGAATGTGTTTTTTCTTTATTTCACTGTTTACTATTTACAGGTTACTTGGTATTTGTTACTAAACCTAATGCAGTCTAATACACAACCTTGGAATAAATTATGGCTATAATATTCATTTTTCGTTGAAATTATTTAAAGATTCAAGTGAATGGTTATTCTGGATGCCATCGTTTGTGCTGCTTTTGTAATGTTTTATACTGAGAGATGTTTCTAATATTTACAGTAGTTTACCCCATTTGTAAAACGGAGGAAAGACTAAAAGCACTGTAAGGTTCAACAGCATTGATTCAGTGTTTGCATTTTACTACGCCTTGTGCATTTCAGAGAACCTTTAAAATGTTTTTGGCACAGATTCATAGAGCCCAATTTGGTGTTTAAATGCACATGATCATGAACTATGCTTTCTGCAGATATCTTTAAAAATTCTGGTTTATCAATTCCTTCCTTTTATTGATTTATTCACAGTTCACAGCAGAGCAAGAGGCTGCCATGAAAGAACCAATAGTGCGGCGGTTCGAAGAGGAAGGCAGTCCATACTACTCTAGTGCTAGGTAAGGTTTGTTGATGACACATCGTACTGTATGTCTCGCGCAGAGGCGTGAAAAACAATTATCGAAAGACTGTATGGCATTGACTCATTTTATGTTTTTGATGTCGGTGAGTCAGAGCAGCAGCAGCATAGAGTCTAACACTGTTACTGAGGAAAAAGCTTTCTCTGTGGAATGATAATATTGAGCAGAGGTGGACTACCAACAGACCATCAGCATGTGTTTCTAATTTCTTTTTAAATAATTTCAATGCACCATATGATCCTCCTTTCCAAGAACCGAGAAACCACAGGACAGACACTTGATGCACGAGGAGTGATGCTGTGATTAGCTTCAAGTGTATTTCTTCTCCATTTGATGTCCTGTTGTTCTGCTAATCTGCGCCATCTTTGCTTATCATTCGGTCCTGTGGGCTATTTTTATAGTTTATGTGAGCTGTGTACACATCAGATGGTGGAGTTGTTAAAATGAAATATGTGTCATATGGTGTCATCTGTGTGTACAAGTTGTAGACAATTAGTCAATTTAAATGTTAAAATTAGGCAGATTTTCCATTTAGCTATTTAACTGAGAAGAGGCTTTACTGAGATTTGTGTCCTGGGCAACATAGGATATATAATATAGAGGTTTCAAAATACATAACACATACCTAAAATGACTTAGATACATTCTACATAGAATACACAAATTCATTCATAAAGTACACAGCATCAGAAAATAAATAAAATCATAAAATGTGGTAAATGTCTAGTGAGGGAAATCTTGCCGTGGTTGTGTGGATGACTCAATCATTATATAGAGATAAAAGCAGCAGGAAATAGAGATACTGATACGTTTTGTAAAGGGCAAGACAGTTAATGACTCCTCTGAGTCAACAGAATCAGGATGTGTTGACCGCCAATCAAGGCCCATCAAAGATCAAAGACTCATAATGGTCACGACAGTATTTGTTTGAAAATGTGTTGGGTGGCAATACATTCATTAGTATTTCTTATATTAATAGTATAAAAATATTTCAAGAAAAGATTTTCGTATTCAAATTAATATTATCGTCCTTTGTCTGAAATGTCACAATTATCTAATAATAATAAAACAATGATCTTTTATCTTTGATGGAGCTTATTCAGAGGATGAGAGGGAGTCCATCAGAGAAAGAAACACAAAAGCTTGGCACTCTGTTAAAGTAAATTGGTGACAGACCTGCACAGTACGACACGAAGCATTAGATGAGTGGGGCTGTAATGCTCTAATGCACGTTTTTTTTTTTCTTTTTGCAGACTGTGGGATGACGGAATTATTGATCCTGCTGACACTCGTATGGTATTGGGATTGAGCCTCAGTGCAGCACTGAATGCACCAACGAAGAAGACGCGTTTTGGAGTGTTCAGGATGTAAAGCTGATTTAGCTCGCACAGGTGTAGATTTGTACTGTACTTAAACTAGTCTTTGTAGATTTCCTTGTGAGGTGCCGCCAGATTAAGAGCAACAAACATGGGAAAAAACTAAAAAAGAAAAAATCACTAAAGTAGAATCGCACATCCTTGGATCCATGGGGATGTGATTGGATGCTGTGCTGTTGTGGGACATTTTCACGTACATGTTGTGCCTTAACTCTTGCTACTCCAGTGTAAATTTAAACTGTACTTAACTGTTGTCCTCCCCTTTTCCTCCGTCTTTGATGGATTGGGTTGTTTTTTTTATCAAATACTGTAAAAGGTGGATTATAAAAATGCAAAAACATACAAGTGCTGTCTTTTTATTCAGGACTGTTACTGCTTTGCAGTGATAACAACCTCTTAATATCAGAGAGAAAAAAAGTGTCATAAGGGGGCGCTGTTTAGCTGTGAATATACACCAGGCTACAGCCAAAAGAGATGGTAGAGACACGCTTCACATTTCTCAAGCTGAATGCCTTTTAGATGATGCATAGTGGTGTTCTGGGCTTGATAGAGGAACTGTTTTGATGAAAATCCTCACTTTTTTTAAGCTGTCCAAACTCAGTATAATTACCTCCTGTCCAAAGACACTCGTAGGTTTATTGTGCCCTGTGAGCCAACCTTCTGTTTGCCTTTCAGGTTTATAATTGTGCAAACACTGTGTTGTAGCAGGCAGGAATAGGACGTGGTCTTAGAGATGCTGCAGGCAGAGTGTGTACCAAAGCTGAGCCACAGAGGAAGAGCGCTTAACTTTAGCAGCTGGCTGCCCTTTGTTTCCCCTCCCCTCTCTCTTTTCCATTTTGTCAGTTTATCTCTTTAACTGAACATTTTGCATGCGGTTTGGCATGCTCACATAGTGGTATAGACCGCCTGAGTTCATTCTGGCAACAAGTTACATTTCTTCCTCCATAGGACTTTTGGACACCGGGGATTAGGTGCAGCAGTGGATTTGAATGTTTGAATACTCCCCCCACATGAAGCCGGCTGGTTAAAATGCTTAACTGGAAGCCCTTCATGCTCCTCTGTGTGTGACTGTGTGGCTGCTTCACTCAGGCTGTGGAGAGCTTCACCTTAGGGAGAGCAGAAATAACTCAGGCCATGATGTGTGTGTGCGGTCGGTGTATGCACCACCACCCACACATACACACACACACACACACACACACACACA
>JAOXYL010000086.1:16164143-16185047 GCA_028564955.1 Terapon puta | reverse complement strand
TGATGGTTTCAGATCAAAAAGGAAACACGGGTGGAGGCAATGCTAGAAGAGGGGGAAGGGGCTGTGTGTGTGTGTGTCTGTGTGTGTGTGTGTTTGTGGGCTAGGTGGGCGAGCCACGACTTACGACAAGCTCAGTCAAGTACTGAATTTAGCACAAAGGATATAAGGATTTTAGCAACTAAGAGCAAAAATGCAGTCAGACTGATTATGAAATATTATTTGATTTTTTTTTCTATTATTTACTCTGTTTTTAAACCTCTAAAAACCTCAAAATGTCACAAAGAGAAACATTAGATACTGCCCAGGCACTTATTCCGTTGCTTGCTTATTAAGACCAGGTACGTCATATCCTGGTTTAAAATCAGTACACATCATACAAAGCACAATGTAAATGAGGAAATTGATGGGAAGTGATAAGAGCTGTAAATTATATTAAATGCTTACCCATCCATTCAGCCCTCTTTGTTTAGCTTGTATCTGGGTAATGATATATGTTATGTGGCAACTCTTAACTTATTAATCACATTTTTGTAGAGTTGCCTTTTCTCTCACTTACAGATTAGTTACAACGATCTTACATAGTGGTTATAGACTTTAGCCTTTTGTTAAATGCTGGATTTAAAAATGTTATTTATTAATACTATTGTTCATTTTTAATTGGTAAATTAGAATAATGCTTCATCTTAGTACGTTTTAACTGTTTAATGCACTCTTTCATATCTATCTGTCAATGAATTCTTCCTGTCTGAGCTTTACGGCTTTAAATTACATTGTATTGTTCTGTAAATATAATGCAGTTCAGTACAACAACAGCACTAACTACAGATTCAAAAAACAACCATTCAATAAAAGTGAACATAAGCTCTCAAAAGTTACATTTATTGCAGCACTGTTGCGATGGATTGCATTAGATTGTTCAGGTATACCTAATAAACTGGAAACTCAGTGTATACCCTGGGTTCTCTCTGAAATTGCATTTTCTCAGTGGGTCATTCTGACTGAAGGAGCTAAAATAATGCAATTAGTCAGGGTGTCGATGGGGAGTTTTAGCGTTCTACAGCCTAAATAGATTTTTAGAGGTTTCAACATCCTGCCAAGACTCAAATTCTTGGTAAAATAAATTAATATCTATATATTCTTTGGCATTAAAATTGGCAAATTTAAAGCTACTGAACACAGCAAAAACGTGTGCACTTACAGTGTAAAAACACTGGCCTTGAAAAACCCATATTGTCTGAGCCTTAATTAAAACGCGACTTGCTCAACAAGACACACGTGCAGATCCAACTGACAGGCTGTAATAAATCAAAGGGTCACCTCGGCAGCTCTCCGACTAATGCCACATGCCACAGTAATTGTGACCCGACCAGGAGGGGTTAGTGAATGGCTGACAGCAATGAAAGACCTCATTTGGCATTCACACCTGTCCTTTTGAATTGGGTGCAAAAGGCCCCCAGTTCCTTTTTAAAACAAATTTTTACAGCACATCATGTGCAGACACAATGCACGGCCTCCTGGCTCTAAGTCATTCTGTCTGCTTGGCTCATCTCCCAGAGTAATGCACATCAAGCAGTAATGGGTCAGAACAACATGAGTGAAATAGTGGGTGCATGTTACGCTGTGTGGCAGGCAGAGGGAGGACAGAGTGATATTAATCCAGGAGGGTGACAGGCTTTATGCACACAGTCCATTAGGAATTTTTCAGCCACTCTGAATGATATCTAATCTCCTCTTTACCAGCTTTTAAGAAATATTGGTGAGTCACCATTTAAACCACTGCTGTGGTATCTCCTCAGGGTCTGTCTGAAGAATGCCAGTATCTGTTCCAGCCTCAGCTCATTGTCCAGAGGCTAATTGGGATTTCAGTGCTTTATCCTGGATACTTCATCGACCAGATGATCCCCGTCCATAACAGATCTGCACTTTATAAGTAAGTCTTTAACTGAGCTTCCAAAAGCCAGAAGTAAGGACATGTTTGATTTGAAATTATGTGTGTAATTGTGGACTTCTTTTATATGTACTTCACTTCAAGCAATGGGGCCCTTTTTAAAGTTTTTTTCTTTTTCTGGCATAAAAACTGTAATTTGAATACATTTTCTATAAAGTACTTTTTTCTGTGTGATATAATATATAGCTTAGTTTGGTATTCTCACTGCCTAAAACAGTCTGTATGTCTGTGTGCGTGTCTTTCTGTATGTGTGTGTGTGAAGAGTGTTCATCCCCAATTATATATCAAAGGTGAAGGTCCAGCTGGTAAACTGCAGCACCAAGAACAAGAGTAGTGACAGTTGTCCCGTGGTGCTGAAGATAAGAGCGCGGGCGCCGCCAGTGCATAACTCAAGTGCCCTCGACTGTAGGGAGTGGAACCCTTGTGAATTAGACACCCTCGTACCTGCCTGGGAACAATGGTACTACATCCTGGTGGAGAGATATCTCACTAACTCCAACGTTTACTTCCGCATCGGGGTGCAGGTCACAGGTGAGTTTGTTTTACAGGAGAAATATAACTGATGGCTTTTCAGAGGCTTTTTTTGTATCAGAAGATCACTTTACGACAGCAAGAAAAGCAATTCTTCCTAAAGGACAGTAGCAATATGCATACATTCTTTATATTATTAACAGAGAAAAAAAAACAATAGTATTGATTAGACATAGGTCTACTCATACAGGTAAGAGGGCCTCAATCATTCCCTGTTCATTTCAATCAGTTTGAAGAGGAAATTATAATGTTTCATCATTTAAAGTGACCACATGTAACTGTGGTTGAGATGAATAGAAGTGATAAATCGGACTATAACAGTAGCGAGAGCACAGAGGGGTCATGTAGTCAGCTACATGACTCACTAATGTCAGTTACACAATGCACAACATTAGCTAACATTAGTCACCATTAGCTACCGGTCATACCAGACGAAATAATGAGTAAATGATTGTATAAGTGACGAGGACGACAAGCCACTGAGTGTATTAAAATAAGAAAGGGACCTAAGTGCAGATATCTAACTTCTAACTCATATTACAAGTTAAAATCCCACATTAGTCATTTATTGGTGTTATGTTGATATGTTTCCAATATAATTATAATCCTGTCCAATTTAAGTGGAGGAAAAGAAAAAATAAATTGTCCATTCGAAGCTGTGAAATAAATAGTGTCATAATTCATTCTCTATTTTTTCTTTATTCTTTATTTTTGCACAGTTAATTACAAGACTAAGAGCTGGCCCAGATTCTGTATGTAGTAGTATGAAATAACATACTACTTGCTACATATGATTGTTTACATATGACATCAAATGCAGCAGAAATTCAAAGTATATGAGTTCTTGGTTTGTCATAGTGAGTTATTTTGTTCATACATTTACAAAGAAGGTATCAGTAGATTGTGAATTTCTCTTTTATTTTATTACTTTTAAAGTCACTAAAAAATGTTTTATTTGCAAGCCCCACAGTTTCGGAAATTACAGTATTTTACCAGTTTTGCAAATTATACAAAATTATTAAATTATCATTTGATTAGAGATGTGTTGGATGTCTTTCATTATTTTCAAATAAATTGTGTTAATGCTTATTACCACAATCTGTGAGCTGTTTGCTTCCAGCATTGTTCAGCATTTTGATTCATGCTGCTTTTGATGTGTAATTTAAGACGATACTGGAGTGTTTTCTATAAATCTGAGGGCTCATAAATTAGGCCAAACAAAAGCTCAAAGTAGATCTCGGTATCATATCCAGCATCCAAAATTATAGAAGTATAAAGGATAGTGGCTTTCAGTTTGCACAGGTGCTCTTAAAAATTTCAGGTGTAATTTTCTGCTTGTATCATCGAATCTCCAAATGTCTTTCAAAGCGTGTCCAAAATGTTTGTGTTTCTCAAAGATATCTTGGACAGAAATGGAATTTTTGGCAGTTTTTGTGTTTTAACAGGAAAACGGAGGACAGTCAGACAATTAAGATTCTTGTCAAGAAAAGACCAGAGCCCAAACTGTGGCGATTCTTACGCGATTGCAAAGAGGCCAGTGATACCACACTTAAGTGCTACATGCTGTTTTGGGGTTGTGGAGAACTGAGATATTCTTTATGCGCACACCACAGGGATGGCTCACAAATCTGTGGGAAGTCTACTCCCATGTAGCGATCCCCTCCCTCTTTTGGACACTATACAGTGCACTTTGTCACCATGGCAACACAGACACTAATTATTCACACTCTGTTTCTCCCCCTGCCTGCCAGGCAGATCTTACTTGACCTTTTGTGGATTAAAATTGAAGAACACCTCAGGTTCAGGGACCATCTGGAGTGCTCACCTTCTTATGCTTTCTCACCGTTATTGGCCACTGTTGTTATGAGCTATCTCAGAAATATGTGCCCTTATTTGAATTCACTCCAATTTGCAGGTATTGCGGTTGCGTGCTAGACAGGAAGTGGTGAAACTGGGTTGCACTTTATTATTTATTATTGTTGTTTATACTGTATTTTCACTGCAGGTGTCTTGCCTTTAATAGATGATTGGGCATGGGAGAGAGTTATCTCTTGTGTTGTATATGAAAGCAGAATGAAGCCAAGTCTTTGGATTATAAATGTTATGAAACAGTATGTTTACACAGCCCCTTTACTCCCACCCACGCATATACATACATAAAGATGTGCAATATATTTGGGTCTGTACTCATTTTACACAGATTTTTCTTGTTTCTACCAAAGTTACATTTGCCTCGAGCCAGCAGTATTTGGAATTTCAGTATTTTTAGGAGTGCTTCAGCTGCCTGAACGGACATCAAAATACTTCAAACCCTTTCAGAGACAACACTATGCAAACGAGGCTGAGCTAGAAAAGCCTTTGAAATCCTTTCCCCTCGGGGATTGGCGATATTTGATGGTACTTTGCCAGTTGCCATCAATGACCGTTTTTCAGTGAGTTGCTTTGTGCTGAGTGAAAGCATACTGTTTGCAATTACTGTGAATCTTTGTCTCATTAAAAAGCAGTGTACAGTGCCGAACCTTGCTGTTTACATTATGGAAGCAAGCCGAAGGGGATCATTTCAAACATTTGCAAAAGACTTGGTTGCTTAGCATGCATAATAACACAAGTATCCTAAAATAACTGACTTGGTTATTGCCTGTTTGTTTGAGATGCTGGGGATTGGTTATTTGATTTTATGATCAAAATTATTATTATATTACACAAGATGTTGCAAGGTACATTTTCAAAACCTTCCGTAACAAGCCAGTGAAAATTTGACAGAATATGTGGCTCATAAAGGAATCAGTTTGATTGATTTCCTTTGCGAATTTGGTATCTTCCCCATGTGACTAGATTGCTCCAAGTCCAATTTGTCAAAGGACCAAGCACAGCCCAGTTCCTCCATGAACATGCCTCAGTCTTTTGGAACGGCGATGGGTTTCTCCCTGTCTGAGACGCTGGCAATGGCGGCCCTGCCCAACCCACTGCAGAATGCCAGTCACCTGCACACCTCGGAGGACAGCATCATTTACCTCGCACCCACCACTGACACTAACAAGTGTTGGCCCATCCGTCCGACTCTGCGCAACGAGCTGGACACCTTCTCCGTGCACTTCTACGTCTTCTTTGGTCCAAATATATCGATACCGCCGGACAGAGCTGCTGTGTTCGCCATCAACCTGATGCCAGTTTTAGACAGCGGGGGAGTCCTCAACATGGAACTCAAGCTCAACATGGTGAGTGGCTCTGATGACGCTTTTCCTGCTTGTTTTGATGGCATAGTCTGTAATCTATTTGTAAAAACTCATTACACAAATTAAATCTATGTTATTAGATGAGATTTACTTTTTATACAAGAAAATAAGACGATTCCATATTTGATTTCTCTACAATGCCAGAGACATTTGTTGGCATTGTTGGATAACTACTGGTATATCATTTATTTATCAGCTGTCTACAAATCCTCCGAAAGGATTCATCTTGGGTTCAAAATGTTGGACAGGGCCCTCACACTTCATCCGCTGTATGCTTTATCATTGCAAAGGATCAGATAGTAATCAGTTAAATAAATATGTAACCATTAGTGCAGGGAAATCCTCAGTGAGCAAGGGTGAATAATTGGGCTCACATTGAGCTCTGGCTGAGCTATCCTACTAAATATGGATGCTCGTATGGTCATAGACTTTGCTGTGGGAGCTGAAAAAGTTCACAGTGAAACAGGCGCCAGTATTTGGACTTGTGACATATGTCTCAAATTCAGAGTGAACAACATGCAAAAATCAGCCAAGCAGGATTTGATATGTCTTTGTTAAGCTGTCCTTCAGATAGTAATGACATTAGGAATGCACCTGCAGCGGCTCTTGAGGTCTACAGGGAACCAGAAACTGGAGAGCTACAGGCTGGCAGATGGACTTTTAAGCATTTTATTCCTAATAGAAAGAAGCCAGCCAGTGCTGAAATAACTGGAGGATAAAGCATAAACTCTAACAAATGTCTTTGACGGCTCAGTTCAAAGGAATAACCTGACATTTTGCGAGAAATGCTTTTTTTTCACTGTATTGCCAGGAGTTAGATTGATATCAATTTCATCTCTCTGCATTCAGAAGAGATATTGGTCAAGGATATGTGTAGCCTACAGTATCTGTAGCTTAGCACAAAAGGTTGAGGCAGGAGGAAAGAGCCGGTCTTCAAAAAAGAAGCAGAAATATGCCCCTCTAACAATTCTAAGATGAAGAAAACAGTCTCACCACAAGGTCCATTCAATAGCTGCTCTGGTGCTTTTGATGGATCAGATCCTCCTCAGCAGATGAAGCTACCTGGTTCGATGTTCAAATTTCCATTTTTTTGGGAGCATTTTTTTTTGGGAGCACACACTTTTTTCCCAATTCACCAATTCATTTTTGCATAAAAGTCGAGATAAAAAATCCCTCTTGATTCTGCAAACAGTTACATATAAATCTTGTGTCAGCGTACAAACTACCAATAACTTCAAAGGGCTGCGTGTAGCACTTCCACTGCAGTGAGCCCATAGACTCAGACGTAGTCACTTAAGAAGCTTCAACACATTATCTAATTGCTCTAAGTACATATCAATATAGTTACATATAGCTAATACGTAAGTCGATCAACAGACAGTTATTCATGAGAATTTTTAGGTGCAAAAAGGATTTATCGGTTATCGAAAAATAATATCAGATGAACAGACAATAAAAATAATTGTTTGAAGCTGGTACCATGCAGCCACTTTGCTTTTTTTTCTCTTTTACCTGCTCCCAGACTGTGTGATAAGCTAGGCTCAACACATCTTTCGTTTTCACTGAACACCCAGAGATGAAACTGATAACAGCAAAGAAGCAAACAGCTCTATTTCCATTATTGTCAGAGAAAAACACAAACAGTTGACTGCTGGCTGTGGAAATGAAAATAATTGACTCTCATTAATTTGGTGGTTTATGGACTGATTGATTCCTTGGACAGTGTGGTGGGTTAGTAGCACCTGCGACCACACAGAACAAAAAAAGGTGATCCTGATCAGCGTCCATGTTTTCCTCAGGACGACCTCTGTTTCTACTTCCACGTGTTAGCTCTGCGACCCTGACCCCTCCCCCTCACTATCCCAAGTGCATATAGATGGTTGATTTTAACTCAATGGATTCTGGGGATGTCACAGAGACCGTGTGCTGTGATGAAACCTGGTTGCCGAGATTGTTGTATGAGCCCCGAGATGTATTCTACAGAGGGACTGTCATACTATATTATTCTATGGACAGATTTCTCCCCCCTCGGCGGTGATCTGTCACTTGCTTGTCAGAGGCGCAGAATCCAGTCAGCCGCTGCCATTGGGGGACTCGAGCAGATTTGCAGGGCTTTAGGAGACAATAGCTGGAGCTGCTTGTCTGCCTTGCATCACTCTCTGTGAAAGAGTGTGAACGGAATGCGTATGGCTTTTATTTCCACTGATACCTCAACTGGCACTAGATTGCTGTTTAATCGCTTTAGATCCATTTTTCAAAGTTTTTTGTAGGGAGAGCTTATGCAGGGGGAAAAAGGAAGCACTGTAATGAGCGTTAGTCCTTTAGATGGTATCAATGTATGCCTTGTTAGCTTTTTTATGTTACAGTTGTCGTCGCAATAATTCACTACCCTCTGGCCATGGGGACCCAAAGTGACTTTAAATGAGCATTATACATCCAAAATAAGTAAATAAATATGATAAAAAATTTTGTGACGCATATGTGTTGCCCATCCATATATTCTTTTTGCATGGGGGACATTTGGCCAAAAAACATAATGCAGTTTGATATTTTGCTGAACAAACTTAAAACTCATCATGGAGTTTATTTTGATTAGTTTGTTCAGTGGGATGTGCAGCACACACAACACAAGCCAGATTCATCCATGTTCCCGCATCCATTGGCATTGTGTCTTGCTTGGCACATGTCATCAGCATACCTCCTGGGAAATTTTGCAAAAAGCAAAAGCCACATGAGTACACAGCAGAGATGAACTGGCATCCATGAAGAATCTTTTCTGTCTGCTGCAGATTTATGATGAGAATTATCTGTAGCTGTAATGCCTTTGAAGAGTTACTTTTTCAGAGGTTTTTCAACAATGGTTTGCTTCAGTCAGTAACCTTGAGCACTGTGTTATTGGAAGATGGCACTCTTTATTAAATTATGCCTGTGCCACTCATGTTCCACAGTCATAACTAACAGCTGCATAATGGATCAGGCGTATAAATCACAATATTAAACGTGATTAATGAAGCAGTATTCACAACAGTGTTACAAAGTGCTTTACAAATAACAACAATAAATAAAACCCCCAAACTAAATCAACATTAAAATGACACAAGTTTAAAATGGGACATAAAAAAACAACACAAATTTAAAATGAATCAACAACGAAGCCCTGACATCAGAAAAGGTATTCTAAGAAGGGCTTGAAATCCTTTTACAGGTTGCTGAGGAGGAGTCAGTATCCAACTTGAGGGCAGATCTTAAATAGAGATGGAGCTGGATGACAGCCTCCAAAGTTATCAGTAAAATTAAATTTCCACACACATTGAGCAGAGTGGAGTCAAAAACAAAGGGATTTCCTGCTTTCTGCAGCACTTGAACGGTTCAGATGACAGATTTGAGAACGTATCACAAATAATCATCTGCATCGTTTATGCAGCGTTTGATTACTTAATTAAATATACTTCCTGCTGAAACAAGGTGGTGAAGAGCAGGCAACACATGGTTCAGCCATTTAAAATAAGATTTTACCAATTTACCAATAAGACTTGTTTCAGTACAATGCAAGTAACCATCATTTAATGGAGCTTCAGTGTGGAGAAATAAGCTCTTTGACATTTTTCAGCGATGTAGGTTATATAGATGTCCAAACAACATAAAAGTGGCTGCAGTCTGGCTCTTACTAAGCCCCCAAATGAATGCTTATCCTTTATTAAATGGCGGCCAGTTTTTGGGCTTGGAGGGGTTTATGTTATATTATTTAGGATGGCATTCTGTTGAATCCTTACCAAAGCCATGAAAAGCAAAAAGTCTTCTCAAGCTGTATAAAGCATTTAAATATCATAATGTCACAGTTGCTTAATTTGTGATGAGGTGAGTTAGTAATGGGGTAAAAGATAAAAAAAAGAAAAAAATGTGTGTCCATGTGTGTCAGTATTGCTGAGACTATGTCTTTGTCTTTCTAAATTCTGAGGAGACCGGGATTATGGCTGTAATCCAAAGGGTCCCAGACCATAAACAATTTTATTTTTAGTATGGCATCTGCTGGTTTATGAAAAAATAGCTGCTCATTGAAAGCAGCATGTTTCCAGGATATGTTGATCATGTTGACCAATGAGGGGAATAATAAAACATGGTATTTTAACCTACTTTTTAGTCTGCCAGTATGTAAATTGTTATTTATTTTCTTCATTTTAATTGCTAAACCTATAATAGTATTTTTAGCTGGATTTTCTGTGTACCAGGAAGAACAAGTAATGAGATTTTGCTGCACAACATGAGAAAATACCTTTCCTTTTTTGTTCTTTGTTTTTTTTTCCAGCTCAGTTTTTAAATAGTTGTGTAGGCAAATTATACTGAAAAAAAAACAGTCCTGAAAGAGGTGTTGAGTCATAGAAGACATCTGCAGATGTTTATCTGGGCCAGGAGGAAGGGGAAAACTTTTGAGGGAACATTTCCTCCTGTCTTATCACATCTCTTTTTCCATCATTCGTCTTTAAAATTAGGGAACAATGAGTCAGTGGGCACTCACATAAGTTACCTCCTTGAAAGTGTACCTGTAAAATGCTGCTATTGATAACAACCAGTACCCGAACCTTAACTTACTGTGCAGAATATGTCCTGTGTTACTTTGTTATGAAGTATTATATATAGGATTTACCGAATTTTAATGGGATAATTTTCTTGATGATATATCTGTATTATCCAGTAAGTATTTGATTCATCATGTGGCAGATAAATGCATTAAGAGATTTTTACTGGGATCTAAAACAAAACAAGAATAAGAGCCTACAGTCATGCTGCACTTGAGCTAAGTGCAACATCCACATGCTTTCAATGATAATGCCAGTATGTTGATGTTTTGCATGTTCGATATTGTTTACCAAAGTATTGAGCAGATTATGAATCAGGTGATAGTGCTATAAAAAGTTGAAAAGTCATGGCATCAAATTCTAGGCTCCATGAATGTGTGTAACAAACTGCACCGCAAGCCATCCCGAAGGTGAGGGGATATTTTCAATAAAGAACTAAAATGTCATCAGGATACATCATCTGAGAACCATGAGACTGTGCCAAACTTTATAAAAATCCATCATATAGAGGTTTGGATATAACACAGAGAAAATGTTAACCTGCTGGTGGATTTAGAGTTAAAAGTCAGTGAAGTCATTATAAGTGATCCTTTAGGGACATTGGGTATCTGTTTTAAATTTTATGGCAGTGAAATAGTTAGTGAGATATTTCAGTCTGGCCCGACACTGCAGACATTGCCATGCTGCTAAGCTGACATCAGACATTTTTACTTTTTACTGAGCTATTCCACTCACCCATCAGAAGTGTTGATAAAAAGTCACCTCATATAAAGAGTCTGCCTTTGGGGGCGAACCCTTTGTGGCCCCCGGGCCTAGGCCTTGTGGGTCCGTCTGGTAATCCATCCACAAGTGCTTCTCCCTCAATCCCTCATCTTCAAACTGTAGGGCAGAGCGGGGACGAAAGTGGGGAGGAGGGTGGGAGGGACTATCTTGAAATGCCAGTGGGCGTGATTGAGTCTTACTACCAAGAGAGTGCAGGCCAGATGGTGAGTTTAGGAAGCCTGAAATCTCAGCACCTGGCAAAGTGTTTGTTGAGTCATTGCATTAATCAACAACTTTGCCAACTCCCTGCATATACATTATGCTCATTTTGTGCAAGGAGGTTGATAGAAAATCTTATTTGTTCAAGAAATAATTACCTAAAGTTATCCAGACCACCAGGCGCATTTCTCTCTGGACTCAAAGCAAACGCATTGGGATGTGCTGCTCTGTGAAGTTTTTTCTCTGAAAACCAAAGACTCTCACTGTTTCTGACGGGCAGTTCCAGGTTTGTAACTTGTAATGGACACTAAAAATAAATAGTTTAAAGCAGTTTTCTGCGGCTCTTGGTTTCCGCACGCAACTGTGAATACATTAGAAGGAATTTTAAAACCCATGAAGTGTCAAATGCGATGCCTGTGTGCACACTGACGCTTTATGAAGACATGCAGTCATCTCTGGCTGCTGCTGTTCATTTGCTTCTCCACCAAAATTGAGCTGTAGTGGTCTCCTTTCACCTCTCTGCAGAATGAGCCAATTTGTATAAGCATATGCAGTTCCCACCACTTGAATAATTCTGTAGGATTTTTTTTTTAATGCATGAGCGTGTTAATGTATAATTGATGCTTTAAGGAGATAAACTGCCAACATCTTCATTTAGGTGCCTCGGGCACACAGAGGGAGAGCAGTTTCACTTGATTTGTTAGTTTTAAAGTTTACTATCTCATGGCTGAGGGGAAATGAGACCTGAGGTAATCATGAATAGTGTTAGCTCGCCAGCATGATGGCAGCAGATGGCTGATGGCTGGATGGATGAATGACACTTGCCTGTGTATCCTCCTGCAGTCTACGCTGAAAGGAGCTAATGTCACAGTGTTTGGCTGCCTGAACCACGGGATGCCTCTTTTCTTGCGGGAAAACTCATCACTGAAATGTGAATCAGGTATGTCAGATTCTACCCTAAAACAATAGCCACATGTTTTGTAACCTCCAAATTGCTAAACTGTGTGTTGCTCTGTGAGAATAATTGCTGGTGATTTATGCTTTTTCTGTGTGAGTCTATGGCTCTTTCTAGTTTTCATCAACAAAAGGACTGCTCCAGCTCGTCTTTGACTATTCATATAGTCCATTTACGCCAACTGCTTTGTTTAATCTTTCTGCTCAGTCACTTGAACTGACGCTAATGTCTTTCAAGACCTCACCTCAACACTCCAAAGACACTTCAAGCTTAGTTTATCAGCTAAACACAGCTGGCATTTCAACTCCTTTTAGTGACTGAACTTTGACTGAATATTCAACTCCTTTCTGCCCTTCTATTTCAACCAACTCCTCCGCTTCATTTCAGTGCTTACACCTAAATTGACACTTCAGCCTCAGGTTGAGCTGCTGTTTCTCTACAGTACTGTTACTTTCAGTGTTTTGACTGCAGCTTACCTGGATTCAGCATTTCAACGATTTCTCCAGAAAATAGAACCATTTCTTTGTCAATGTTTTTTTCCCCCTATTTGTAATGTGTCACATTTTTGTTTTCACTGCTTTATCACAGTTTCATTTCTTTTGTTGCAGAATCAGTGGCTGGGTTTTTCCTCTCTGTGAACACTTCAGCTAATATCACCAAACTGAGGATTCCCTACCCGCAAACTGGCACCTGGTACCTCAGTCTGCGCTCTCTGTGTGCCACTGAGCATGGGTAAGGCATTTTTAAAATCGTATATGCTTATAGTCACTGGGGAACATGACTCAGCTACACTTAGAATTATTCATGAAAAGAAAATGCTGCCAAAATATTTTTTATGTCTTTAAAGGACAAGTTTGGGTAATATGCTTGCAGTACACACTCCCTTCACATGATTTAGATGATCGATACCACTGTCATGGGTGTTCACTAAATATGAGGCTATTGGCAGCAGTACACCTAAAGACAGAGTTAGGTTTGCTGTTTTCCTGTTTCCAGTCTTTATGCTAAGTTATGTTAACCAGCTGCTGGAAGAGGCTTCATATTTAGTGTAGAGAAATGAGAGTGGTGCCGATCTTGTTGTTGAACCCTTGGCACAAAAGCAGATGATCATTTTTTTCCCCCGCAAATGACTGTCTGTTCATTTTAATGGTGTAAAATATGTGCTCTGGAGTAGTCAACCCAGATGGTCCCCAAAACATCATTTACAAGTAGAAGTCCACTGAAATCAGCTGAATGAGTGTTACTCATAAATTTTTGACAGCCTCATAATCAATTCTTTGGCTTGGTCCCAGTACCCCAGAGCAACCCCTGCGAGACAATATTTGCCATCAATTACAGGAAGGGAATTGCAAAATAGGACATTCAGTATTTCTTAAAAATTTAACTATGTATAACAGTCACTAGTTTGTTTACCAAAATTAATAATTCAGTGCTGTAATGAAAACTCTCTGTGCAGCCTCCCTGTTTCAGCCACATCCTCTCCCATCTGTCACCCAGCAGATTAATTTGGGACTGGCTTCGTAAATTCGCGTCTGTTGCACACCTAGCATATGACCCAATGGAGGGTTACATTTTGAGGCTTAAAAAGCAGATTTTTCAGATTTCCACATTTGCATTCCAGGAAAATTATGCAATATTATTCAAATATGTGTTTTATGAAATGAGACGCGGACCTGCAAATTGAAAATCCTTCTGACACAGTTAAATATTTTAACAGGGTACTCTGAGTCCCTGCATGTATTTCATTTGCTGTGCAATATTTGTCTTCAATGTGCAGTGACAACTTGGTATTACTTTTAGATATTTCCACAATGGCTTCAGTGCATCAGTTTCAACAGAACATTTCTACATCTTTCTAAAACATTTTGTGTCAATGGTCATTCATACAGGTAGACATGTATTATAAAAGAAGCAGGGACACCTAAATAGACCATAATGCATTACACCTACAATACAAGACATGCTGGGTTTTTAAGGACACAGCTCTTATCTTTTCTGCACAAGAAAATAATCTTGAAATCTCCATTGTTATCTCCACCTTCGTGTACAGTTAAATTCATAGATAAAGCAATGATTTAAGCAATAAGTTCATGGTCTTTCTTTGGCATTTGTTTAAAGTCATTGTGAAAAATGTCAGAAGGAGAAGGTGGGAAAAATGTTTCCATTAAGTTGTCCGCCACAGTTTTTCTTTCTTGAGTATTAGCTTGAGTATTAGCCATTCAGCAGATTGAGCTGTTTTGCCAAACCCTTAATGGCACAAAAATGTGAACAGAATGAAATTAAGCAGATTCTTTGCGAGCCTCTTGGGAATTCCAATTGAATTTGAATAACAAATAATAACAGATGGTGTGGGACATGGTCTCATCCTCACATGAGAGCACTGCTGAGGTATGAAAATGTGGAAAACTGTCACGTAGCTATGTGTTAGATTTCTACCCATTTACACGTTCTAAATCAATCACATCTTGTTAGAGAAGAAAAGAAGCAGTGTGAATGATAGGTGATCTTCAAGGCTACAATTAAGCTGGTGGATATAACTTTAAAATAAAGAAGCGAGCAGCTGTGTCAATTAAAAAAAGGGTGAGGAAACACATTTGTTACCTCCTGGAGTTTAATTCTTTGTGGCTAATTGTAAAACCCAGCAATTAGAAAAGACAAAATGCAAGCACAAATATACAAGGTTTCTTCTTTTTCTTTTTATTTCTGGTAGTGTCAGAGACTAACAAATGATGTATTGGCTAATCCAGCTATATTTAACTGCAAAGTGAAAAACAACAACTAGATTTTAACTCTAAAAAAGAAGATATAGAAAGGAGAAGTCAGAAATGATGATTTTTTGGCTTATGTGAAGGGAAGTGAAATTTCAGGTGTGGTGCATGACTGAGATACCTAGTGATGGTTAATTTAGAGTTCTACCTTCCTTGTTGGTGTATAAGCAATGGCATAATTTGTGGAAAATTGCATTTGTAATTGCTTTATTCATTTGGAGATTGCACAGGCATAGTAAAGACATAGTAATGTTGTCTCCCTTCTGACAACCCTAAAATGACCTCTTGATCTTCAAAGTGCTGGTCTTAGCAGTGATGATCAGGCTTTGAGGACATAAAATGAGACTGAGAGCCTATACAGCCACACTAGCGGCTCTGTGAAGCTGTAATTTGGCTTTGAGTGAAATGTGAATGTCAACATCCTAACATGCTCACAGTGACAATGGAAACATGCTGATATTTGCCATCTTAATTTAGAATCTTGGCAACTTTTGCTAATTAGCACGAATCACAAAAGTGCAGCTGAGGCCGATGGGAATGTGCTCTGTTCTGCCTTTTCATTGGAATGCATCACATATTTCAGTTTTGACCAACGTTTATAGAGCAATTCCTCTATGTTGGCTAAAAATAACTACTCACAAATGAAGAGTCTAGCTTGAGTGCAGTATGTCGGTTGAATCCATTTAAAAGCTGATTTTATCAGCTAAAAGGTACCTAAAGTCACCGGCAGCACTGCAGTGATGTTCCTCTTTCTCACCCTCTTATAATGTTTTGTGACTTTTACAGATTTGAGGCGTGCACCAATGTCACCGCCGAGGTGTATATGCGCTCATACCTGACTCCATGCATCAATGACTGTGGGACGTATGGACAGTGCAAGCTCCTACGCACCAACAACTACCTTTATGCTGCATGTGAATGCAAAGCAGGTAACAGCTCACTTTAAAAACACAGTGCAGTGTTAGTTTATTTGCGAAGCTCACATGGAGATCTTTTTTTTTTTAACTTTGTTTGTTGGTTTGAATTTCTGTGAATGTGGGCTAAATTCATATGAGGTGGTCTATTTATGTCTGTGTTCTATTTTAAAGTCCACTTTATTTTCAAACTGTATTCTCATTCACAAAACCCAGCGATGGAAACCGGTTGCTTAACAAAACAAAGCAGGCTGTTTAATGGGTGTGGGGAAGTAATTGTACAAACACTGCGTAAACACAACAGTCCCTTTAATTATTAATCTTTAATTAATAATTATCAAAAAGCGTCACCATGAATTAATCATTGGAAGTGATTCTCTTTTTTTTTCTTCCTTTTTTTGTATACAAGATAAAATAAAACTTTCCGAGAGGAAATTGGGTCACCGTTGCTGCAAAAGAATTTCTAATTTGTCGGCAAATACATCATGCAGACTGACAAGAAAATGGGAGAGATCAAGGTGGGATGGCACAGGTCTCCTTCCAGAACTGAACTGACAAAACAGCGATTAAATTGTATGTGCCTCTGTCCAATGAGTCATGCAGCGGCCTGGTATTAATCTTCTAATATAAGCCGTTTTGATAAGACAATAAAACAGGCTCTTAATTATGAACAGCTTTTCAATAAAAGATGAGCTTATGAAACTAAACAAAGCATGTCCTCTGAGGCTTTTTTAAATCCCGCCTTTGATCTTCTTTTATCAGAGCTGGTTTCTCTTCAGTTAAATTCATTGTCATACTTCATATGTGTGACTGCTTCCTGGCAGGCTCTTTGCATGCAGCACTTGCCCTTGGCCTGTCTCACGCTGCAAACCCTCTGTACAACAGCGCTCACGAATATTTAATTCACACTGTCTTATCCAATCCACCACTTGATAAGGATCCAATTCGAGTGGCAGAGCAAGGGTGTTTTAACATAGGAGGGAGCTCACACCAGGAGGCTCTATTGTGCAGGACGAACGACTTGACACGCATCTGTTTTTTGATGATTTTTCACAGAGAAATGTGTGTTCAGACGAAAGGGCTGATGTTGAGAGATAAATATTTTACTCATTTTAAGCGATACTGTTCATTCTGAGGGGATGAGCTTTCAAAACAAAGCGATTCATCTACAGTTGAGTCTCTCACCATCCATTCAGTGGGAGCATTTAAGAAGACTTTCCTAAAGTTTATTGAAAGTTCAAGGAAAACGGAAATCACTTTAACTCAATTTTTTTCCAACCTCTAAAGTCTTCAAAAGCTCTCTACTCTCTTAGATCTCGACTCCCTCTGAACAACATACAGTACAGTACTGACTGTGTGTGTGTGTGTGTGTGCGTGCGCGTGTGTGTGTGTAGGCTGGGACGGCTGGGGATGCACAGACAACTCTGAAGCCTACTCCTACAGTTTCCAGCTCCTCTCCACCCTGCTGCTCTGCCTCAGTAACCTGATGTTCGTCCCTCCCGTGGCCATCGCCATCCGAAGCCACTACCTGCTGGAGGCTTCGGTCTACATCTTCACCATGTTTTTCTCCACCGTAAGCGACTACCGCACCAACACAACAATGCATGTTACACCCACAATTAAAGCATTTGGCCTATAAAATATTTTCAAGTCTAGTACCAACTTTTTCTGTCCGTTAGTGTGATGGAAAAGAATACACTGATTACATTCAACTTCAAACAGTAGCATAGATGTTAGCTGTTGTGTGATAAGAAAAAAATGATAATCCACTCATCTATTAGCAAAGACTTAATTAACTAAAAGAGTTTTTTTTTTCATTATACTGAATCTGTTTCTTTATGGCGGATTTGCCAGATGTTTTTTTTCTTGCACATCTGCTCATTGGTCTGCTTTTTTCTCTTCTGACAGTTCTACCATGCATGCGACCAGCCGGGTATTGTGGTCTTTTGCATCATGGAGTATGACGTCCTGCAGTTCTGTGACTTCCTCGGGTCACTTATGTCAGTGTGGGTCACTGTCATTGCAATGGCCAGGCTTAAGTCCATCATCAAACAGGTTGGTACCTACTGCAAATCTGCCTGACTATCTTTAAAGAAGAGCTAAGAGTTAAGCAGTGAAGCAACACTTGCTCAGATATTAAAACTGAATGATCAATATATTTCCAATTTTACAAAACCTGTGGGCTTGTATTTGTGATTTGGAAAGCCAAGAACACATTACATTCTCAGCATTCAAGTGGATTAAATCATGGCAAAGAGTAGGAGCTGTGGGCTATTTTCTACTTGCCAGGCTGTGCACATGACCAAACATGAATTTACTGTCTGACAATACCGTGCACCCCATCAATTCAATATACAGGACAAGGCATGCCCCTTTTACGAGCTGAGTCGATGGCACTGTGTACACATCTGTATCAGAAGCATCATTAATAATGCAGACAAATAAACACGTATTTTACTGTGCTGCACTGTCGACACGCAAAAGAGAACGAACGCTTACCAAAGCTTCTCCACTGTGTGTGTTTTATTATCTGCTGATAGTGATTCAATGTCATACATGCGTCCTCATATGTCGCCTGCACTCCACTCCATTTAAGTGGTTTCCCCCCCACCCTTGCTGCTACTGTATGTAACAGGCTGCATGCGTCGCCCGCGTCCCCACAAAGGTTCTGATTGGCTCTGGTTAAGTCTCCGAACAGAGGGAAGAGCACACAAGAGCAACTCCAGGCATATTTGATTTGCTCCATAAAACATTAGATGTGGGCAGTGACTCAGGCGTCTGGAAGCAGACATCCTCGGACCATAACGCAAGTCCACTGCCATGTGTTGGAGTCTGACGGCACCAAACCGGAGAGCTCCGTGTTAGTGGTCGACAACTTGAAATAAGCCCTGAAGCAAAGAGGGATTAAAGGACTGAGAAGGAGAGCTGTGGGGCGATGAAGGAGAGCTATAAATTAGTGCCGCATATGCCTCAATTTTGAGTTATAAATTAAAAAATCAATGCGCTAGAATCAGCGATGCGCAGTGCTAAATTCTCCGGTTGTTGACATATTGCGGTAGATAACAGTAAACACTAACAGGTGCACCTTCTCCCTGGGTCACTCCCTGGCTGCACACCAAGATGGAGCAGTCTCGGGGAAAGTGTGTGTATGTGTAAGTGTGAGTGTGTGTGTCCATGTCCATAAATGAGACAGAGAGAGGGGGTGGGGAGGGGGTGGAGTAGTGGGAGGGAGGGAGAGTATACGAACATCTGCTGTCCTCTAGAGTTTTCATTTTTGCTGAGCGCTGCAGTACGCAGTCACTAATCAAATCGCACATGTCAGGACTGGCAAGTGGAACTGTGTGTGTGTTTGTGTTCCAGAGAGACAGTGTGTGTGTGTTTGTTTGTCTGTGTATGTGGGTGTTTGTTTGTTTGTTGATGTCCATGACCACAGCTGCTGCAGAGGGTGAAGGCGGACTGGAAAATGTGTGTGTGTGTCAGTGTGTGTGGTGTGTGTGTGTTTGTTTGTGTGACTTTGAGACATTTAAAGTCCTCACAAATATATTAAAGGACTGTCTTGCACAGACATTTTTGGTGGTTCACATAATCAAAGATCTTTAGGTCATTTTTAAATCTCAACTTGTGGAATGTTTTTGGTAATCTTACATCATCTGACACTTTTTTTAGTGATTTTGTCACTTTCCCACATTTTAGCAAGTGAGTGCAACATTACATTTAATGTTAAAAATCAAAGAATATCTATAAATATAATAAATATTATTTGTGTCTCTTGCATAAAGAGATTGCTTTTGCAATTCTAAAGTACACTTTAGAATTAATGACTGTTGCAGTGTTCTTCAAGTTGGGCAGAACCGAATTAAGCAATATAGTTAGACAAAGGGTCCAACAAATCAGCCAAAAATCAATAGTGCAGGTTTAAAGCTTGTACAGCCCCCTTGATGTCGGGTGAAAATGAGTAAACAATTGAAGTGTGAAGCAGCCAGTCATAAGGTCAGATCAGCAGAATGTAAACCCATAAAATCAGAGCAAAGAACGCTGAAAACACATGTAATAACACCGAAATACAGAATGTTTCAACATCAATAAATCGTTATTTTTAATGTTGGGCAAGAACAGCATATTTAGCAAATAACCATGAGGGTTGTTTGAAAGCTCTGAAAGCGAGTTAAGTAGACCTTTGTGTTTAGATGCTCTTCTCAAAGGTCAAGAATAAACATCAATGCTCAAATTTAAAATCATCTGTGACTTTTAATGTGTTTGTGTAGCCCAGACCCTTGTAATACGGCTTATTGTGCATAGTCTATATTTCTGTATATTGATAAGCATGAAAATCCATGGGAGAGATAAAAATACCTTTCCTAACAGAATTCCTACAGCCTCGTCCATCACAGTGACAGATAATGATTCATTACAGTGAAAACCCCTGCTTTCGAGCGCCCATGCATTCATGCCTGCATATAATACATCTATACATGCGTGTTTGGGTGCTCCTCGACGATCCAGCGGTGCAATATGAGTGATGACTGATGCTGCACAGAGTCCTCGGGCTGCACCACGCTGCTCCTCTCCCCCTTGGTCTGTGCCAATTAGTCCTGTTCTCCTGCAGACGGGTCATCCCTTCCCTGCTAGAAAATCCCCAATTTCTCCTTGTGTTCCCTACCAGGCAGAAGAATGCAGACCTCAGGCATCCTGTGCAGGCTTTGGTTCTCCCAAAGCATGTGTAGCATTGGTTATTGATTTTTTCTCTCCCTCTCGCTTTATTTCCTTTATATCCTGTGGCTTTATGTCAACTTGTGAGCTTGACAAAAAAAAAAAAAGTTAAACTGGGATTATTTATAGGATGGACCTCTATTGTTAATGTTTTGTTTCCTTTGTTATATTGTGGCTTCATTTGGTTTATTAATACTGCTGCCACTTTGACATTTTTGTTTTTTGGTGCACTGACCATTCTCCCACCGATATTTACGTAATGACAGAATCTTACCTTTCTTTAA
>JAOXYL010000086.1:16149731-16163989 GCA_028564955.1 Terapon puta | reverse complement strand
TCACCCAGTGCAAAAGTGTGGGTTTTTTAATAGGCCTACAGCACAGAGGAATAAACTGTATCAGACTTTTGCTACACATAAAATACACGTTGGTGCGATCAATCCATTGCTGTTTTTTTAATGGGATTGCTTGACAGTAAACAAAATATAGAAAAACATCTCCAGCCCAATCCATTAATCTATAAGGTTTTCCAAACTACCCTGTGGGCTAGTTAACACAACAAAGCCTACAATGAGCGCTACACGTAGAGCATTACCATAGTAACCAGTGCCAAATAATAATAGACTGGTTGCAGTTTTTCTTTGCTGTACTGTTTCTCTTGACCTTACTGAACTTACTTGTACCCACAACACTACAACACTTTTCTTTTCTGTTGGGCATATTGCAGCAACATAGTTTTTACAATCGACCTCCATGAATGCAACCAGCTGCATTACGAAAAGTAGAACTCCAAAAAACAGGACACAGCTGCAGGAATAATGAAAGTATAGCTCCACATACAGCAACGGAAAATTGTCTCTCTGTATTTTGGAAACTGTCAGTCATTACTAAAAGATTTGTGATGCAACTGCAAAGCTTTTTTCATCATTTTCCTTTGAAGTGCACAGGAAATTACAATTTTAGTTCAGTGTTTTTCTCCCCAAAAGCAGTGCCGTTTTCCTGACCACACAAATATCCTCATATTTACTGGAGATGTAACAGTGTCGACAGTGTTTATGGATGGCAGTTATTGATCCATGTGTTTTTTGTCAAGGTGCTGTATCTGCTGGGGGCAATGTCTCTGTCCATGGCACTGCAGCTAGACCGTCACGGTCTGTGGAACCTGCTGGGACCCAGCCTGTTCGCTCTGGGCATCATGGCCGTGGCATGGGTAAGGGCAAATCATATATACTCCACAGCTAGTGCATTTATTCCATATATATACATACATATATATATGTAAACATATATATATATATAATATATATATATATATATATATATTATGTAGCATACGTTTTAATATAAAGTTAGCTGATATTTAACACAATAACAACAAACAACAACATAATTTTGCCTAAATCCTATATTTCACAGTAAAAAAAACTGCCCCCCCGCCCACTAAGAAATGTCACTTCCTTCAGTGTTTGAACCACTGATTTACAAGGGATTTTTACACAGGATGAAAGATAATTAATTTTAATACATAATGTGTGTTTGACATTCATAGACTAGCTTGTTCAAACATGCAGATGAAAGTGTCAGCAGTGTCCCTCTATTGTTCCTCATGCCTGTAAGTGTAAAAGGACTTAATCCATCATTTAAGCTTAGGGCTGAAACATGAGGCTGGAACATGTGCATGGCTAAAAACTGAGGGTTTCTGACCAATGAAGCTATTTTACATTAGCATGGAAGGGGCTTTAAAAGTTTTGCAGCCTGTGGGTATTAGTCATGGGTTGTAGTTCCATTATAAGTCAGCTTGTACTTTCACTGACTCTTCTCCGAGTCATAATGTGCTCCCTGAACTGAGAAGATAAAAAATAATAGTCTTTCAGGCAAGGTTCTTGAAAAAAAAAGCCTTTAACACCAAACCTCTGACATGAGTTTGAAAACAAGGTTTGTGGCTTCCTTGGAGAAAGCTTTGCTTTGAATAAAGTGTGGGAGTTGTAGCTCAGAGAGTTATCTTTCTGAGAGCTGTAGGATCCTACAGAAACAGTGGAAGATGAAGTCCTCTGTAATTCCACTATGTAAACCCTCCAGTTTTAGCAGCAAAGGTAGGAGACAATATTTTTTGCTATAGACAAGATTATTTCCCTCTGAGTTTAACAACAATGCTTCAGAATTCATGCACGGAACAACTGTATCATTAATATGTGAATACAGAGATTTACATAAAGCCATTGGCTTCCACTATTTGGTTGGATTTCTTTAGGCTTTGGCACTTTTCTAATTCAATTATAGATGGCTTATCAACATTTGACAAATATAAAAATAAATACATTTGCAAATATCATGGTCTGGTGTAGAGTGACAATATCTACAGCATGGAAGTATACACAGATTTTGCGCAATGTTAAAATGACTGATTCAGTGGCAATGAACCACATGCTAACGATAATAAACTCCACACAGCAACTTTTTCATGTTCGAGTTACTGGGATCTCATGCTAATGCTGCGGTTTTGTAAAGATAAAGCTGGGCTCTTGCTTTGATTACTTGACACTTTATAATTTATCAGGCATTCAGAAGCATATGTCTACATTTCAGCATTCTCTCCTCAGTGCTGCACCTCTGAGTTTGAGCGCCGCACATTTTCTACAAGAGCCCTTTCATTTCAGCTTGTCATGTTTCTGCAAAGCCTGGCATTCTGAATGTTCCCAGACACAACCGAATTAGATCAGTCAAGCGGAGGGCACAGAGCGCCTGCTGCTTTGCAGGGGTGTCATGAGCAGTAAGAAGGGGAGAAGTTCAAACGTGTCAATGCCAAATATCCCTAATTCTCCAAACTAAGTGATGCCCCTGACTTCTGCATGAAAAGACCATCTTGGTCTCAAAGTTGTTTGTCTTAGCTGGAAAAAATGTGCAGTTTCAGTGGGACTAAAGCAGTAACACATTTCATGTTTTCTTGTTTTTTTCCATTTGGTTTCACATAGACGATCAGTCTTTAACCTAAAAATGATATAGCATAATAACTCAGTCGAAGCCATTTTCTAGCTAAAATACTTGTAATTATTTTTGTCATTCAAGAACGGCTTACATTTCCCTTGACAATGGAGGGATTCTTTATGGTAATGTTTTGGAGGAAAAGTATAATGCAAGCAATCAGTGTTTATGAACCGATGAAAATAGACTGAATACAATAATGAAGCACTCTCTAAATGCTGTTTAGAAGGAAATGAAGTGAAATGTCCAAGTCTCTCCGTGCAACACTTCCAGCAATTCCAAACCACTTAGAGCAAGAATGAGCACATTCCTTTTATCAAACAAATGGAGATATCATATCCAGTTACTGCCAGAGAGAACATGAGCAAAAATAACAAAATAGCTAGAGTGGTGAATGGTCAATCACAGATGACCAATTTAAAACATCAATCAGCTAATTATCATCATTGTGATGGACTTTATCCTGCAGCAGTAGCCATGAATACAAATTCCAGACAAAACCAACAGAGATTTATGAGGAATCCCCTCCCTCTGTTCCTCCAATCAAAGTGAACTGCCTGCTGCTCTCTCACTGAAATCCCATTGGTCTCCACTTTTGAATGACTGCTCCCTGTGTGATCTCCCACTTTAATATCCTGTTTCTACATGAAATGTGTTCATTAAATTAAGGGAATAAGAACATTAAACACAGGACCTCTGAGATCAATTGCAAAAGACATAAACTGTAAAATGGCTCTTTTATTGGCCCCTCAGTTTCCTAATAACTTTTTAGAAAGAAATTACCGAGTAACTGTTCATTCTTGGTAAGCTTCTGTTTAGTTTTTAGACGAAGAACAAGGGAAACTGGAAATACATTTAATTTTTACTTTTTATGCAAAAATAAGCCATCATTTTAACCTGGAGATACACACAGAGGGACAGTTGTGTACACTTTGCATAGATTACTTCAGTGATGTGTTGAGCTGCAGGTTAATCCAACATCCTGTCATGAGATTGTCTCAAATTCTTCATTTCTTGAAAGCTCTTCTAAATGTGACACAAATGTTTCCTTGTGGACTTGTACATTATACCTCAAATGCACAAGTAACAAGAAACATGAGTCCAAACAGCTCCTGTGTACATTAAGTAAGATGCAGCTCAGAAAAACATTATTCCAGCTTTACCTACAAATGAACAGCCATGTTGAATATAAATTCAGAGATAAATGTTTTAGTGCTTCTGTGTGATTGTAAATGACAGGCAATTCAACAAATATGGGAATAAATTAAATGAGTATTTACTGAAAATTGGTCTCATGGATCTTACTGGAAATTCCTCCAAAAGTACCCATTACCAACCAATTATACAGGCTTTTCCAGAAATCCTCCAAAGAACTGATAGTAAAACTAAGGCTTACCACATAAGCTATTTTAACATGTGAACTACAGTTTCCTAATTCAAACTTCATAATAAGTTAAATAGTGAAGCTGAAAACATTCTTTTATGTGTCTGTTGGCCTGTCAGACGGTGCGCACCATCCGTCGGCGGCGTTGCTACCCTCCCACCTGGAAGCGCTGGGTGTTCTTCCTTTTCCCAGGCACCATGATCGCCACGTCCGCCGTGGCCCTGTACGCCTTCGTGGAGACGGAGGAGAACTACTTCTACATCCACAGCATCTGGCACATGCTGATTGCAGGGAGCGTGGGCTTCCTCCTGCCACCTCGCGCCAAGCCCGACGCCAAGGTGACCCCGCTGAAGCGTAGGCGGGGCTGTGGCTATCAGTTGTGCGTGAACGAGCACGAGGAGCTGGGCCTGGTGGACCCGGCCATCATCTCCATCAACAGCATCTGTACCAGCTGATAAACTCCCCACACCCAACCTTTTACCTTAGAGACACTTCATTGCCTTCTTTTACTTGGGAAAATTCACACACGGGAAATTAAGCCACAGAACTTGAAAAAGCAATGTAAATACTTTAATGCAGATGTGACACATTGGATTTCTTTTTTTTCCTTTGGTTGTTATTGTCATGGTAATTACTATCAATACAACTGTAATTATTATTATCTATAGTTAAAGTTGTTCTGATGAATTGTTGGTGTACAGTGACACACTGTTGTTTGTGAATATGTATTTAAAGTCAAAGCTGAAACACTGCTGCTATCTGACGGTGACTGTAAAACTGCTTCTGTTGGTTATTTATTGGTGGTCCTGTAAACAGGCCAATTATTTTACTGTTGGGGCACAGATCAGGGGGAGATGTGGGGGACATTTATCAAGGGCACGGCTTTTCTGAAATTCTTTTGGAATATATCTTTTGCACTGAGACACAAAAATGTTATTCTGTAAATTTTTATAACAATATAAACAACAGTGGGCATCACAAATGTAAAACCTAGTTGTCATGTGGAATGTTAGACTGTCTTTTGCAATTGCAATGTATCGCTTTTACACGAATGTGCTGATTGTTCTCGATGGGAACAATTCCAAAGTCCAGCTGCCTGCTGACAGAGAAGAGGGGAGGCAGGATTATTTCAGAGACCTCAAACCAAGACCTCACCTCCCTGTTCTTTTCTGACAGGACCTGTGTGACACCACATTCATAAACAATAAATGTTTTCTTTCTTTGCCTCAGTATTACTTCTGCTTTTGAAGCTTTTAAATGTAGTGCAACTGGTGAACCTCCTACAAAGACATCATATTGCAATTCTTGTCCTAATGGAGGCTGGTGGTACTCAGACAGTGAGATGAGATGCTGTCAAAAGCTTCCTCCCAGGAATAGAGCAAGAGATAAATAATTCTCCTACAGAGCATCAGTATGAAGGCAGCTTCAGAGCACAGTGTCGATATAGCCTTTCTCTTATATAAGGAAAAAGAGAGTTTTATGACTCTTTTCTTTATGCCTTATTAGGCGTGATCCATCAGCAGCTCCTTAATATTTTTCATCCTGTGAGATTGTGAGACTGAGATTAAATTATTTGAAAAGAGAAAGATGAAAGAATTCATTCATTTTTGCAAGTGTGCACACTGTACCACAGCCAAGAACAAACTAATAAACAGAGTCTACAGCCATGCTGATGACTCTGTGAAGCTGCACTTGAACTAAATGTTTACATCAATGTGGTATTGCAAGCATGTTGATGTTTAGCAAGTGTTTTTTTTTTTACCATGTTTTCCATCTTACTGTGAGAACAAACATCTCATTGTATGCACTAAACACATTGTCCTGTTATAATCAATTTTGCATATATTGTATGTGATCATAAACCAAAATATTGGATATATCACATTTAGACTTGATGATGGCGCAAGATGAAAGATCATGGTTCAAAGTTATTGCAAATCATCCTCTAGGGACCATGAATGTGTGTGTGCTAATTTTCACAGCAGTGATAGTTGTTGTAATATGGGAAAAGAAAATAGGAATTGTTAAGGTGGCACTACTGGAATAGTCAGGACATCACCACAGTCAGAATGTGTTATATACATACATTTGCATATTCTGCACCATGTAAATCTGTATCCAATTCATGCCAGTCCAATCATGTTGAGAGAATTACAGGATAAGTTTAGGATAACTGATCAGCCAGAGAGTTGCCAAGACGGCAGAAATCATCCCATGGGGACCTTAAATTTAATCCATTCCACTAAATCTTTGAGAAAAGTGGCAATTGACAAACACTGTCAACATCCCTAGAGCCAAAAATCAACACAGACCTTAAAGAAATAGTCTTGAAATAGCAATATTAGTCTGTTAGATATGAAGCCACAGCCAAGAAGGAGTTAGCTTTGCATTGAGACTGAAAACATGGACAAAAGGCTACCCTGTTTGTCCAGCATAAACCATAACATGGCATTTTTATACTTTGTGTAGATTCAGCTAACAAGCTATGAAGTATTAATTACAGGCTTTAGCGTTTCTACCCTCCCTGCTGTGCACAGATAAGAAATCCATCTCTTCAAGAAAAAGTGTATTTTCCAAAATGTGAAATTATTCCATTAGGGATATTCAAATGCACATAAACCCCAAAATAATTGATTATAATGTTTTATCAATGTAATTGTACTAATTCATTAAGCCAAGAATTGTATAAACCAAAGGATAATTTCTAGTGCAAGCCAAATTACACTTCTGGGACATTAAAGCTTTACTTTCCTCTACTCTGGTGATAGGAAATAGCTAAACACACAGACCTACACTCTCACTGCGACGACCTAATCAACATTTTGTTCAAGCTTTGCAAGCAAAGCATTTATTTACAGAGCAAGATAAAGGAGAAAAAACTAATTCCTCATTTTTACCAGAACTGCCACTGCTGCAGTTAATTATGCATCAATTCTTTACTTGGAGTGTTTTTGTTGAGCTTTGAAAATGTGATAGAATGAGGTCACTGGAGGGCATTTAAGTCCTTACATTAACGTTTCTTTTCTACTCTCTGTCCAAAAAGAGAGAAAAAAAGATGTCTTCTGTAAAACATAGTGGAATTGCTTCATGCTTTTATCAAAATTTGGCTGAATCATTCTCATATTTATATCCTTTATCCTTCTATATTAAACTGAACAAGGCACAACCTACACAACCTACATATTAAAACGACTCTTTGTTGCTCCCTTCATTTCATCAAAAAGTAATATAGAAATTGGCCTTCTTCCCCTTTTTTAGATTAAGAAGATAATTTGAGGAACAGTACTCTAAAAGGATTCAGTTGATACTTAAAGGAGAAAAAGTGCCATTGAAATGCAAAATGAACCACGGGTTATATCAACACAAAACTTTATGAAGCTGTATATATTTCAGGGCATTTCTCAGACGCTCTTCTGCCATTTCAATGAAAAGCCAAGTAATGGAAATTCATGTAATAAGAGACTCAATATTCTAAGTGCAGAGTGCACCCCTTGGCGGGAATAAAGGCCCTGTGACTGTACTTAATGAGACAAATTAGACCGAAATGACAAGGTCTTAGATATTGAAATTTCAAACAGTGGATATTCCTGTACTTCCAACACACATGTAATCAAAGCAAGTACCTTCTTTGTATTCATGGATTCTTGGCGAACATATCTAACAGGATTATTACTCTGACACGCCATAACCTACAGCACTAGAGCAATTTCAGCTCAGCTTATTTGGATGGCTGTTTTTCCTCGGGTAAATCCTGCAGCCTGAGTACACAGCTACTGTACTGGGCGGAAACATGAGGAGATGCAAGGCCCCAACACACACACTTTTTTATTTTACTCTTGCTACCTTCCATTCTGGCATCCACATGTTGCTGCTAGATGATACAGTTATCATGTGATCACACTCACAACAGGAATGCTAACATACATGCTATGTAGATAATCTCGACATGTAAGCATCCATCCAATGGATTTTGAGATATTTTAGTAAAAGTTACAGACATCATCCTGCCATTGGTACTCAAGAAACCATCCGTAGTTGTAGTTGTTACGATTTCTGTCTGGACAAAAGTAGTAGACTGATCAACCAACACACTATTATTACTGTCATTAGAGCCTTGAGAGTGTGGCCAAACAAAGCCATCTAAAGTCCTAAAAAAGCCAGATCAAAATGAATCCAAACAATCAAATCACAGATGCAGACATAGTGTTATTGCTAGTATTATTTCTAGTCTTATTCCAATGACTGTAACCTCAAAAGAGAGATATCAATTATTAACAAACTATGACTAAAAAATGTTCATAATCAATATTTTTGTGAGTATTTTGTGATTCAAATCAGAGGCTCACAATCACAAAACCCTTTGGTAGAAACACTTTGTATGAACTACCACTTAAAAAATGTCAAAGTTACAGATATGTCATCTTCTAGTGTTAAACATGTATGACCATAGTGCCATAGTGAACATCAAAAACACCAGACAAGGTACATATGATGTCCTCTACAGCACATAAAATTCTGCAAATGCAATATGAAAAGGGGACTTTGATTTTAAATGAACTAAAGCACAACTGCAAAGCAGCCCCACAAGTCATGTTCATTTAAGTACTAATTAGCAGTAAATTAGCAGAAAATGCACATTTAAAAATCAGAAGGAAGCAAACAGAGTTACAAAGAAGAATAAACAGACACTCGAAATTTCAGGTGCATGAATTGTTCAGACAAAAAAATCTGGCAGAAAAAATTAGAGATAGCGAACGCTACAGAGGTAATCATCAAAATGGGGACAACTTATTCCAAACATAGAAAACTGCCTGGGAAAGAAGAAACAGCTTGGATTCCACATTTAGAATTGAATTTCCATCTCAATTTTAAGAAAACTGCACATCATATGCCTCCCACTAGCGTGGAGCTACAACAGAAATGCAGTTTATGCACCACTTGTATCCAAGGTCAACATGCAGAGATGCATAATGTGGTCTGAAGAGCAGAAACGCTGAAGGGCTGATTGATTGAGAACTAACGATGAGCCATCTTTCAGCCTCTTCACATCCAGAGTGGTTTGAATTTGACAAAAGCCACAGGAAGCATTTAACCTGCTATGCCTGCTGAACGTCATTAAACATGTTGGTCAATCTGTAATGGTCTGTGTGTCCATCTGTTGAGAGTCACAGGTCCAGTGTTTGTTCTGCATGACTGCATAGCAACCAGGAAATATGAGGCCATTTCATGGGACCAGATGCACTCTAGGGTGCACACGCTGGTCCATAACGATTTTACGTTAGTTTAGGTTGAGTTAATAAACAATTAATTGCATCTTCGACTGGACAATTTAATTACTGGAAACAAACAAAGCGGTGGATTTCTCATTTATCTCCCTCATTTCTCATTTTTTTCTTTTCCTCCACACTTTTCATTACATTCTTCCTGGATAGTTCAAAGCCTGTCCAACTGCATCCCAAAACAACCATCAGGGGGCAAAACATTGGCTTTTACGGCGTCTCCATCATGCTATCACTCACTTAAATTGAGCTTGAAACAGTAACAAGCCTCATTTGCCTCATGAGCCAGACATTCTGCATAAAGTTGTGATTTAAATATAAATGAGAGATTAGTGGATGTCCATGAGGGAGATTAGAAGTTAGGAGTGCTGTATATCAGTAAGAAGACGCAGGGAATTTGTTCTATAACTGAAATAGCACGCAGCACAGAGACTGAAGGGAAAGTGAAGACTTGAGTTTTATCTCAGCTACTGAAGTCAGGGCTGCAGGTTAAATACTGTACTGGGGAGAAAGCCCAACAATGAACATAGCAGTTATTGAGAGGAAGAGGAAGGTTTAAAATACAATTTTGTCAACTGTCTGATACACACCAGTTATAATTTTGATATCAGGAATGAAATCTAACACTGAAGTACAGGGAACGCATATGCACACAGTCATGTCCTGTCAAATTATTTCTAAAAGCAACCAGTTCACACGGCTCCGTCACTACCTGCAGGTCTGATCACACACCCTCTCTCAGCGAGCAGCCAATTGATATCACAAATATAAATCCACAGGCAAAATCCTATTGCTCCTGTTGTCTTTCAGGACTCTTTGTTTATGCTGTATTGCATTTTATTTAGTTATTTACTTGACTTTTTTTAAGTTTTAAGATATTTGCTTGCTGACAGACTGGTCAGACTGTAATATGTCAGTCATTACTGAATGGATTACCAAAAATTTTTGGATGAACAACTGTGGTCGCCAGAGGGTGAATCCTAACAACTTCTAGACTTTGCCATTATCAGATCTTAATTCTAAACCAATACTTTGCTTTTTGACTAAAAACCTGCAAACCTAAAACACAACCCCATCAGCCTTAGCTGTATTTTGAATTTAGCACTAATTAACTGATGTTAGGAGTGATAGCCTGCCAAACAAAGATGGTGAATGTGGAAGACATATTTTAATCTTTTTCATCATAAAAAAAAGCTTAAATCTCACCAAAACACAAATCATATTAGATTACATCACTTTATGACTAAAAACAGAAATTTTCCAATCTATCCATCTTCATCCCTGGTTGGGTAAATACATGACATTTGGAACCAGCTTGTGATCTATTAGCCACAAGTAGTAAGAACTGAAATGAGATAAATGGAACACACATTTCAGTCTGTGTGCTCATCCATTACAAATCGAAACAGGGGTCTAATTATATAGTCTTTTTTTGACATGTATGCATACTGACTGCTGATTATCCAACTTCCATTTCCCATGAGCACTTTGTTCCTGTATCCCTGAGATAAAAATGAAGATGTTATTCCAAGACCATTGCCAGAAGATCATCACTTATGAAGAGGTATCGTGAATTCTTCATAGAACAGTTTCGTTCAAACTAGTCCAACTCTTTTACATACTTATCATTCAATGCCATTTGAAATCTGAGGAAAAGGGGGTGTTAAATTGAGTCCTAAATAGAGAGGTATGGAAGGGGAAGAGAACTGTCAAAACAGGGCAGATCTGAATAAGTAGCTTCACATCTCTGATTTGGCTGCACGCTGCTCCTCCTCCGGATTCCTGTCAGCACACACTGGACCCAAACACATCAAGCAGACAGCCTGGCAGTGTGATGGGACCTGAAAGGTCATGCTAGATTTCAGATGCTGTGTAGAGAGGGATTGGCTGAATGTTGGAGCTTGGAGATTTAATAAGGTCTGCCGTGGGTATATGCAGTGTGTAGCCCCACATAGACATCTGTCATACAGGCCGAAATGATGGCTGGCTTTTGATACTGTGAAAAGCCTTGGGGTTTACAGAGTGCTAATGATGCTCGTGGTTTAAGATGCAATGATGTTCCGACTTCAAAATTAAGGGCCCAAGTCCTTGTAGTTTAGTCACAGATTTGGCTGCTGCTGATCAGAGGGATGGGGGCTTTAATTATGACTGCTCAATGTCAACACTCCATTGTGAGTGTCAAGATGCTAGATCTTTCAGTGTGTTTTGAAACTGTCACAGTTTCATGCATGGTAACAACTAAAAATGTATGATCACTATTCATGATTTTTTAACAGGGATTATGCTTGCGTGAAGTCTTTTAAATTGGCACAAGCATGGATGATTTGCCGTGGTGAAAAAAAAAAGATGTTAAAGTTGTAGTCTAAAGTCCTGGAGGGAGCTTGCTAACATTTCAAGTCAACAGCCAAACAAATATAACTCTCAGTGCTCCAGGGCTGTGTATGAGCAAGGGCCTTTTTTTTTAGGATGGACAGCTAGCGAACCATACAGAACTATTGGCTTTATTTGACAGATTGGTTATTAGATGAGACATGCAGACTACACCTTTGAAGTGTAGTGTCTGTATTAATTAATATGTTTATAATCATTGTATTAAAGACAATATGAAAGCCATGTAACAATAAATAAAGGGAAGCATAGGGAGGTCATCATGACAGGATGTAGGTATGCCATGTATAACCCTTTAGTGTATGTACATATTTGCAATTTGAAGCCAAAACTAACTAACTAACCAAACGCATGCATTGTTACAAGTTTAAATTTTTTGGTGTGGAAAAGGTGTAAGATTTAAAATATAATATATACAGCCATTGTAATTGTATCTGAGAAAGCAATTCACTTTATTCTTTTTGATTTGTGGACCTGTGCAGAGCCCATGAGATTTGGCTAAAAGCTCTAAAACTACTGAGTGGACCTCTGAGCTCAGATTATTTTGTTACACATGTTCCTATGAATAAACCTCTCTACCTGAATGTACGAACCAGCTTTCACGTGTGTTGCAGCATGTTATAATTTACCCCACTGCTTTCGTGTCCATTTTTTAAAAGCATGCAGCTTTCCTCAAAGTTCTCCCCTTTCATAATTGCAGGAGAGGCAAAAGCATTTTCCCCTTGTCTGTGGTAGTTATTTCATATCATGAGACACATCTGGCCTCCCTGTTGCCTCCAGGGGCTTATGCATTATGCTAAATAGTCAAACCTATCAGCGCACCACATGTAGGGTTGTGCCAGCTGCTGAGTGTTACGAAATTATGAAAATCACTTTAAATTATATGATTGGAAAAATGAAATTACTTTCAACAAACTTTGTTAACAAAGTTTGTACCTGCTGAGGTTGTCAGTCATTAATGATAGACTTGTGTCTCACGTGGTTTGTTTGCACATAATTAACCCCCTCATGTAAAGGAGTGTCATTTTTGTTGGAAAACTGCAATCACTTCATATTGTGATTATTTTATTCATCTTATTTCATGTGCCAATGTGCCAGTCATTTCTTCTATAAAATGTAATATATTCAAATCTGTCAAATTATTTCATAGGCACCATTGTTTTATTATTTTTCCCAGTGTATGCAGTGCCTGTTATAGAGACATAAAAACAAGCTCGCAAGATTAACATTGACAGACAGGCAGTTTTTTTTTCAACAGCTTATCCTTCCCTGCCTTCTTTCGGACAGTGAGGTCTGATGTGACCTGTGCTGTGATCTTTTCACAGGGTGTGCGTCACTCATGTCAGACTCATTTCTCAAGATCATGCCCACTGAGGCTGCACTCACGCTGCAGGACCTTAAAATGCTGAACAACACTTTTTTTTTCTTTGGATGCATTTGGATGAGTACTTTTATGATTTTGGGTCAGTTTTTGCCACCTGATGTATACATTATTGGTTCATCAATTTGGCCCAAAATATTTTATGTATTGCCGTGAAATTTTAGACTCATCATTATGTCTCCTCGAGGATGAATCCAACTTACTTTGGTGAAACCCTGACTTTCCTCGAGTGCTACCGTAAGGTTGACATTTGTGAGTTTTCATTCCACTGGAATAAAAATCAACTCTCAACTATTTGATAGATTGCCATGAAATTTTGCTCTAACATTTATGGTCCCCACAAGATTGCATTGTAACCACTTTAGTGATCCTCTGTTTTTATTAAGTCAGACTATATACTTATCAAAATACCTGAAAAGAAAATTATGTTCCCTTGGCTGTATTTTGACTTTAATACTAATTAGCAAATGTTAGCATATACATGCTGACACACTAGACTAAGATGGTTAACATGGTAAACGTTATATATTCTAAGCATATCAGCTTTCTCGCATTATCATTTTGCTCCAAGCAGTGATAAAGTGTGTGTCAAAGTACAACCATCTAGAACTGCTGTAATGGCAGTTTTGTTTGCATATCTATTTTATCCTAAGCCTTATCCGTTGCCAACAACTGGTGAAAGAGCAACTCTTATTCCTGTTTGGTTGGCAACTAATGGCAAAGATTACTCAATCGTTCAAGGTTATTTCTCTTTCTTTTCTTTATTGTATTTATGAATATGAATACAAACAACTTTATTAATCCCAAAGGAAATTGTACAGTACAGTAATACAGTAATAGTAATAATAAATAATCATAAAAATGTCTAAAAAGTAAACATAAGACAATATAAATATGAATATCTAAGTTTAAAGTAGCAAGTGATGTATTTCACTGGTTGTCTGTCTAACTGGTGGTTAGACTCAGGCCAACATCATTAATTTGGAAGGTTTGGGAGGTAATATGATTAAAAACAACATGTCTGACTATGATGTTATGTACTTTCCTCTAATGTAACACATTAATGGTCTAGAGACAGGTGGGGATGTAAGTAACTGTGCTGTGCTGTGTGTGTGTGTGTGTGTGTGTGTGTGTGTGTGTGTTTGTGTGCTCCCATGATGCTACAAGTAACTATGCCTTAAC
>JAOXYL010000086.1:16139031-16149631 GCA_028564955.1 Terapon puta | reverse complement strand
GTTATGTACTTTCCTCTAATGTAACACATTAATGGTCTAGAGACAGGTGGGGATGTAAGTAACTGTGCTGTGCTGTGCTGTGTGTGTGTGTGTGTGTGTGTGTGTGTGTGTGTGTGTGTGTGTTTGTGTGCTCCCATGATGCTACAAGTAACTATGCCTTAACAAGCTCCACAGCCAGTGTGCAGTTCCACTCCTGTGGAGAGGAAGACATCCTGATTGGCTCATTCTTTGCTCTAAGCCCACAGTCTTCCCAATTAGGGGCCCAGAATATTGCTTTGGGAGGTGAGGGACAGGGAGCCCAGAAAGTTGGGTCAATCACCAGGTTGAGTCTGGTCAGCTCTGAACAGCTTGTTGCTGTTTCTTTGGGCTCTTCCAGGGAGAAGAAGTGCACTGGCAATGTGCAGTGTTTTGTAAAACACATTTTTTTGTAGTTTTTGACAGTTAGGGATATGCTGCTATGCTGGGAATAATGGAGCTGATACTCACATATTTGATAAAAATGAAAATGTGCCAATGCTGAGCCAGTAGCAACATTTTCTTAAGTTGCAATACAGAGCTTTCTGGTATTAAACAGCACCATATGTAAAAAAGGTCTTGATCTCCTTGTTCACCTGGAATTGGCTTTCAGTGATGTTCAGGATGTTTTGTGGCATAGACATTTGCTGAGGGTGTGACAGGATGAGCGGGTGGAAATGATGTTGGGAAGCAGCCAGAAAGGGGGAAAAGGGAGGTGGGTGGCACAGATAAAAACGAGGACAAAACATATTCATTATCGAGATGAGGCAACCACTCACATGACACTTTTGATAAGCTGCAGGTGACAGAAGTTGGGTGAAGGTTTTCACAGGTCTGGATAACAAGCCTGTACACTCTTCTTCTTCTTTTTTTCTTTTTTTTTAACAAACCCATCATTTTGCATGAATACTCCCAACTCCTCTGTTTTAGAGTACACTCATTGTAAGCCAGCTCCCAACCTCTCTGGCTTGTGAACCCTTAAAACAAAATAGTGTCTAAAAGAGACCCCCTAATCACAGAATAATGCATGTGCCTGTGGATTATGAATAGTTTGAGAGCCATCTTCTTTTCTTAGAACAACTCAACTCAACCCTTTTACACTTCTGAAGATGTACTACTCATAAAGTCCTACAAATCCTCCAAATTGGACAACAAAATATATATTTTCTACCACCTCTCCAGAACTGGAAAACAGGGGTCTTTTCTGATCTTTTCCGGTCTCATGTATCTGATCAGCAGGACATCGCTTGTCTGTGGATTCAAAACCATTTGAAAATCATGTTGAAAATGAATGCATCAATTTTGTGATGTGAAAACACTGTTATTAAAGTCTGGTTAGGTTTAAGCACAAATGAAACACAAAATGACACCCAGCATGGATTAAACACACTAGGGTTAGAAATACACCAACACTGTTGTTGTTTCCTGCTGAAATGTAGCTATTCTCAAAAGCTCCATGGTGTTTACATCAGACTGCACTGAAATCTTAATAGTGAGGGTGGATTTGAACGACTCCTAAAGAGACAGTTTGAATTAATATGTACAACAGGGGGGCATTAAAAGTTTACTTTCTGATGATGAGGCGGTAGCACTTTGCATTGTGCCAGACATTCAAAAAACAAAGACAAGCTATCCGATTCAGAGGGTGGAAATGATAGAAAAACATGTTATTTTATCGGCATTAATAAGATGTTTGTCTCATTGTCAAACCAATGGAAGTCATGTGTGATCCACAGTTCTGAGGCATGTTGAACCATCATCACAGTAATGAAAAGAGATACACTGGTAAATGCCTTGGGATGTGAAAAAGTGTGTTTCAGCAAGATCTATTAAAAAACGTGAGTGTATCAGAAAAATATGTTTTCCAGTGTGGGGTGTTTCAACCAAAATTACACTGTCCAAGTGGATAGAAACATAGTCAGGTAGCATTACAGTGTTTTATAATGATTTCTTCATCATTTCTATATCAGTGTTTTGTTTACGCTGCTTTCTTCTGAACACCTTCCTCCCAATCACAAAATGAGGCCAAACAATAGGTCATATGCTCAACACAGATTCTTTTATTTAACACTATCAACAACCAGTACACCACAGCATGCAGACATTGTGTTAGCCTGGAATTCACTCAATTTTACTGGGAGAGAACAAACCGTGAGGAGAGATAATTTAGCTTCATCTGCAGTGGTAATGAACGCAGATTCGCCCCAGAGGTGTATCCTTAGTTCACTTCTATATTCACATTTCACTCATGACTGCTTTGCAAAATATGATAGGGACCACGTCATTAAATTTGCGGGCGGAAAAACTGATAGAGGGAATTCAGAATAATGATGAGTCCTTTCACAGAGAGGAGTGTGACTCATGGAGTGGTGAGGTGAAAATAAAGTTGATTTAAATGCCACAAAGATGAAGGAAATCATTCCTGACTTGAAGGCAACAACAAAAAGCACACTCCTATTAGTTTCAGTGATGCTGGTGTAAAGAAAGTTTTTTTTCACATTATTAGGAGTTCAAGTATCCAAGGACCTAAAATGTCTTCACTGTGCAGCCACTGGATCAGAAACAACGACCATTTTTTTAAAAGCAAGGAGTAACAGTCAAGCTTTCCATACAATACTCTAGTATGAAAACTGTACCGATGATAGGGGAGGTTTACAGACGAGGTCGTAAAAACAGCACATTAAAGAGCTCTGGAACACAGTTGCCATCTGTGGGTGTCATTTAGGTGCTGTGATGGGGAGACAGTCACAGATGCAAAACCAACAAGGCGACAGACTGATCATTCCGCTCTCATCCAGTAGATGCTATCAGTGGAAGTGCTACTGTGACAGAAACGCAAAGTATTTTGTACCCACAGCTAACAGTTAAAAGCAATTTTCACACTTTCAAGCTGTTGAACTTCACTATTTCATGCTTTCATGCTTTCCTCTCATGTGTCCTGTCTATTTTAATATCTTCCCTCTTGTCTTGATAGTAAATTAATAGATACAGATGTTTTAAAAAAATAAAATGTGAAGATTTGTTGCTTTTATGTGTTTTTATTTCCTTATTCAGGGTCATGAACTATTGGTTGTGACTGACTGAACAATAATTTACATTTTTTTCACCCTATTTAACCTGCATTTTTGTAAATGTTTTGACATAAACATTACATTTTGTATGATATACATGTATCTATACAATAAATTATGTACATTTTTTTGCAACTGTTTTGTGAAATGACCATATGGGAAAGAAACATTTAACTACGTTTGATAAAATAGGGGTTAAAATCATCACTCAGCTCATTGGGGATCACTTTTGCTGAGCGAATGGATCCATAACGCTGTTTGAGCAGATTTTTAATGTGTTTCTCGCCTAAGGTGCCAGATAAATTGTAAAACCTGAGCCATGGTCAGCGTCTCTCATGTAATGCTCCATGCTGTCAACTCAGTTGTTCTGTTCAGACAGACTCCGCTGCCCCTCCAACACTGCACAGAACAGGCAGCTATAGATAATGAACAAATCTTAAAATAAAAGCCAGTTTACATCAGTAGACATCTACAATTAGGAAACATGATCTATAATGTCGAAGCCCATGCTTTTGCCAAGAAGCAGTACGCTGATGTGACCACTCACAAAGGAGCAGCTCCACAGTGTAATTTATATTTTATATAACCAAATCAAACTTAAATACCTTTCTCAGTCACAGAGGATTTTCACTTTAGGAGCAAGCTTATATAGCTGTTGCATGCTTCACTGGAGACCACATTACATAAGGGTGATTGAGGCAAATCAAGCTACTGTGGCTCTGCAGTCTGTCATAAACAAATTGGTAAAGGCCAATCATCGTCTTCACAGGAACCAGTGTTTTAAACTGCTGCTCCAAAACTCAATGACTGAACCAGACTTTTTCATATACACAACAACCTAATGCCTGACAAGTTAAAAGGCAGGTAGGAAAAGAACATACATTACATGAGAACATTCATAATTGTTGCATAATTGCATACATTTTCATCCTATATAGCAGATTATCCAATCTCAAATACTTGGCTTTCCATTTAAAGTATAAGAATAAATGGGCTTTTTGTGTATCTGTATCTGGATTGAAACATTAGCTGCAGCAAGTACTTGTGTTTAAAAGACAGAGAGACAGTTGTGGAGGTAGAGTTGTGCTTTGCTGGCTTGCATGGCATGGCTAAAGACCTCTGGGTGCTTTTGCTGTAAAATCTCTTAAATCTGTCTATCAGAAACTGGACTGCTAATCCTATCGAACAATCACAAGAGAGATCACAGTCAGAGATTTGGTCTGTTTGGAAATGTTCAGTCCAAAACATTGCCTGAACTGAGCAGTCCCAGTGATATTAAGCATTTCTGATATGTATTACCCTTGTGAAAGTACCCTGTACTTTGAGGGGATAAAGGTAGCTACATAATAAAACTCTAAGGACTCGGGTTGCGTGTGGACAGTAGACGACCTGCTGCCTGTGAAAGTAACTGACTTTTTAAACCATCCTGAGGGGAAATAAGTGTGTGGATGAGTGGGAGTGACGGGACTTTCTAGGTCAAGGAAAGTGAATCCCAGGAAAGCTTTTACTTATAGCAACACGATTTGCTTATCTTGAGTTGCCAAAGCCATAATCACATTGTCACTCTCCAAGGCTGCTCTATTTATAGGCTTTTCTGTTCATATAAACAGCAAATTACCACAAAAAGTAATCATCCTCCAAAGTCATAAAGCAAGCCAGGCCATTAACCTTGTTGCTGTCCTTCTTTGGAGACAGCTTATTTCTTTAAGGGGCTGGGGGGTGGGGGTTAATACCATTTTGACTACTGGATTTGTTGTTGAAAAAAAAATCGCAGGCACATCTCAAAATTCAGAGCTACTGCATATGGAAATAGGTGACTTGTTGGCTTAATTGTTAGTGCATTTGTATTTTTTTAACCATATTTGTGGAGATATCTTTTGGATGCTGTCCAAACGCATGCAGGATGTTTGGATTGGAAACATTATTTTGCTCATAAATGAATGTGAGTGGCTGTCAATCTGAGTCAGTGCTGTTATTAACTGGAGTCCTGCCCGGTGCATGGTGGGAAGTACTTCAGGCCCCTGCAAACAAACAAGACAATGAATAATTTACCGAATGGGGGTTTGCCACAGTCATGCCATTGGTATTAGCTAAATACCATCACAGCCATTATTCATTTTTACTGTCTGATTCACTTGTCATTCTGTATTGTCATAAAATGCCAAAATGTCTGCAGGATTTCATCTTTTATTTATTCACATACTCCCTCAGTCTTAAACATTGTGATGAATCTCATCACACCTCCTACGCCCTGTTTTATTGGTAGACAGCATGCACACAATCCACTCCAGTGTGTTTTGTTTTGAGACCAGGCAATTTTAGTCAAATAGTCTGTGGCAAATAATTGCAGTTCCATCAATTTGCTCTCAAAGTATATTCAATTGTACATCTCGACAGTTCAGTCGATATCAAAATAGTGAGTCATATGGCTATACGCATAAATCAATAAAGACTGTTAAAAGAAATCTACTGTATTTTTTTTAATTCTGGCTGTTATGACAGTGGCTCATAATGACCTTGCACTTGCCACTTTTTAGTAGACATTTGGAAAACTCCAGCAAAACAACATATATTGGGAGAAGCAGCATGAAAAAAAGGACCACACAACACAGGTGTATCTTGGGCAGAGTTTCTCGAAAACTTAACACACATTCATTTATGTTTAATGTGTGCTTTGCTTGAAACTTAGTTTAACTCAACAATCTGATAACAAAAAAAATGTCCAACAAATTGGCTTCTTTCTGAGCTTATTAAATGTTCAAGGCTCACTTACAGTAAATCAAACAGCTGTTCTCCCATTCTGGGCTGTCAGATCAGTTTGAGTTTTCTGAAGTCGCAACAAGATAACAGCACTTAGCGAGTTCTTCGAGTGCTCTGTTGTAGACTTGAATGGACAGCCTGTAACCTTCTGCTTTATTGGATTCTGTGAGTGCCTGAGCCAAGCATTAGGCTAAATGACTTCTATTTCCTCCAAAATGGTGTAATAGTGTTTAAGGACCTCTGTCCGCCAAAAGGTCAGTGCCTGTCAAAGACATTGGCAGTTAAATTAGAAATACGCCAGTCTTACTCTTGCTTGACCGTTTGTGGTAGTGGTCCCATCAGGTGTATTAGCCAAAGTGCAGGGACAGAGCTTGTTTCTCAGAAGACGTTGACTTTGTAATGCCATTTTCTCTTCATACATCAGGGGCTCATTCGTGGACAAAGATTCTGACCTTGTCTCAAGTACATGGAGACTTGACATTTAAAGTGAATTTATAGCCAGAAAGTTTTAGCGTTGTCTCCATCACGTAGAACAGGAAGGTAATGTAATTTTTCATACTTTGTGTTTGATATTGAAGGTAGAATGTCATGGTCCTTAGAGCAGGGCACTCCACAAGACCCAAAAAGAAAAAAGAAGTCAAAATGAGAAATGGAGGGCAACATTTTCTATCTAGGCAAGTAATGATGATGTGTCACCGGCTCCAGCAGGAGGCTGAACTACAAGGTATAAAAGAAGGTAAGACTCAAGGGTGGATTGGAGGCAGGGGGTTGGAGAGCATAGTGGCTAAATGCAATTTTCCAACAGCAGTTTTTCATATTGTGAGAATAAAAAGGATTTCTAGCACCACTTCTGCATCACAAATGGCAATGAGTACTTGCAAAGTGGTTAGAAGATGGCAGACACTGAGCACCCTAATTTTTTTGTTGCAAAATCATATTACAAAAAGTTTTAGTTAAATTCTTTAGATATTATAAAATGCATTGTACAAAATCTGTAATAGTAGAAGCAGAGATATCTTATTTATTTATCCTATGCCTTTTTCTTCTTTGTCAGAACCCAGTTTCTATGTTACACATGCTGAGCTTCCATTCACGTGCCAGCAAAATTGAACAGATATGGCAGGAAAACAGTCTTCAATGGAACTGATTTCCTTGTTGACTACTGGCTGAGTTAACTTGCTTCTAAGCCTGTACATGCACACTAAAACATAACAATGCGGGCGATGTAAATGCAGCTCATAAAATTTAATTCTTTATCGATACACAATGTGAAACACGGTTTATCCACTAACAAAATGGCTACAAATTAAATGCTTCACATAGTTGACCTGAAAAGTTTCTCTCATGAATCACTAAACTGCACAGCCAGTGGTGCTACAGAGACTTTCAAACAGGGTAAAACTGAACTTGTGAAGTTACGTTGTATAAAGGTGTTCTTTGATCTGCAGCAGCTGTCTCCTTATCAGACAATGGTGTGACAAGAGCGGAAAGCTCTGAGGTAATCTTTGTTATTCTGCTAGAAGTAGTGTTGCCCACAGGGAGAGGATTCCCAGACTGTTTAATCAGCCATATTAATCATACATTATTTATTACAATTACAAGAGCCTCTCTGTGTGCAGCAGTAGCCTCAGCCCTCGAAGGCAACAGCATGAAAAAGAGTGTGTGAATAGATTAAACAGAGCCTTTGGCACTTCTCTGAGAACAAAATGTAACGTTCAGGACCGAGAGGACATCTTTCTATCAGCCCTACATGATGTCAGTCCAGAGGCAAAAAGGAATGACACACACGTTACTACTATGTGGGATATCACACAAAATGTCACAAATGCCCTAAGAACCTGCCCTTCTCAGCTGTGTCCGCACTTCAAGGCACCAGGTTTGAGCATTAAAGCCGATTATCTCCCCCAGATACAAATAAGGCACAGTGGGTGAAAGCATTAATTAACATGGTAGAAATTGTTGAAAAGTGAGTATGCCCCCCCTCATCTCTATCAGTCACGTGGTTACACTCCCATACTTCTTGAGAGAGGGTACCTGCTTTGCCAAACACAAAGCATAGCAGTGAGCTTGCCATTACAGGTATTTCTCCAGGCCATCCATCATTGTGGCACGGCAGCGCTGAGGTATGCTTAGGTGAGCCTGATTAAAGCCAAGGATGCCTCCTGACCTGCTCCGAAGGAAATGAGAGGGGAGGGAGGACTCGAGCCCCTGCTCCATTCGTCTCTCCCTGCTTTATTCATGTGCTATCTGGTTCACTGGTTTTTGCTTCGTGTTCCCTCTCCATTACTTGAATTCTACAGCAGGTGCTAGTGAATTGTGAATGTCTCATTATATGTTCTACAGTCGCTTCCTCTTGCTGCTCTTTTGTGTGTGCATGATTGTGCCTGGAAAGATTATCACCAGCCATCAATTCACAAATATAATCATTGAATGTAAAGAGTTCACAGAATCCTTTTAACAAACAATAATACTATAACTTTTATCTGACTACTATTGTTGTTCATGCTATTAATAACAGAATAAGGACATCATAAAATGATAACAAAGTTAAAAAAAAGGTTGTATTGTATTGTATAACAATATACAACAACATCACATATTACACTTCCTCACAGATCTGAGGCTTGCTTGCACAATCTTTTTTCAGACTAACAATATTAAACCCTAGGCCATAGTAGGTACTAGTATTTTATCTTCTTTAGCTTATTTTATGATTGTGTATTTTATTATATATGTGGTCAAATGTTTTTCCTCGTAAACTCTAAAAAATCTCTGCTCTGTTTTTCCGATGCGGAAAAACCCTTGAGTCACCTTTGGTCTTAATCTTAGACTCATAACCAGTTTCTATTATGAAGACAGAGGCTTCAGACAGAGGATTATACCTACTCTGAGCTTCATGACTGGCTTTAAGAGTGAGTCACTGTAAATAATTAGTAGAATTGGCTGAATTGGAAAGGTGTGATTTTGTCTGCTTTTACCAATTAGGATCCACAGTGCTGCGTTCAGAACAAGGTGGAAGTGTGAGAGATGTGTGACTACATGGTAAAATAGAAATATAATGAACAGAAATGAACAATGATGAAGCATAATTTTTAATAAAATACAGAAAATCAATCTTTTTTTCCAGATAATATTTTGTAAAACTGGAAGAATACAGCACTGCAATTTTGAGTCTTATTAACAATGGTCCTTATTTGCTGTACGCTTACTGTATTTGCTGTATACTTGCTGGTTTTAATTTTGCAGTAGGTATCTTGGAACATCCATTGGTGCATACAACACCATCCATCCATGTCTCTCTCTATTTACTTCTGCTTATCCGGGAGCCAGGTCACAGAGGCAGGAAACTAAGGTAGTCCAGATGTCCTTCTACCCAGCAACACTTTCCAGCTCCTCCGGGGGGATCCCAAGGCGTTACCAAGCCAGATGAGCTATGTAATCCCTGGAGTGTGTTCTGGGTCTACCCCTGGATCTACTTGGATGTGTCTGGAAGACCTCCAAGGGAAAGCACCCAGGAGGCATCATGATCAGTTGTCTACTACCACAACTGGCTCTTTTTGTTCCTGCCGCAGGTCTGAGATCCTCACAGGTTCTCTAAGGCTGAGCCCAGCCACCCTATAGAGGATACTCATTTTGGCTGCTTGTACCTGCGGTGTCATTCTTTTGGTATTACCCAAAGCTTATGAATAGAGGTGAAGAATGGGACACAGATTGACTGGTGAATTGAAAGCTTTGCCTGCTGGCTCAGCTCCCTCTTCACCATGATGGTCCAATACCACATCCACATTACTGCTTACACTGCACCAGTCCACCTGTCAATCTTACATTTTAACCTCATTAATGAACCCAAGATACTTGAACTCCTTTGCACGAGGTAGTGTCTCACTCACAACACAGAGGGAGCAGTCCACCTTTGTGACAACAAGACAAACCAGACAACCCTCATATGTGGTGGTGTTGCTGACTTTCATTCTGGGCACTTCACTCTCAGGCTGCATAGTGCCCCAGAACATGCTAGAGGTCACAGTCTGATGAAGCCAACAGAACCACATCATCTGCAAACAGCAGATATTAATTTCTGAGGTCCCCATAAAAAAACTCTCCTTTCTCTGACTGTACCTTGAGATCAGAACAGAATCAGTGTCAAGGGACAGGTATCTAGAATTAACTAAAAACTAAACTTCTAGTTATTGCAAAGGTACACTTCACTGCCTTTGATATTTTATGGCCAAATGGGAGCAAGTAAATGAAACACAGCCAAGGCCTAAGACTGAACCTTTTGGTACTCCATGATATGTGTGCTGTTTCCTATCGTGGATTTTGCTATGAGCTAAGGCAGTTTAATGTTTTGCCTTTGATGCTGACCCACAAATTTAAGGGAGCCCATTAAAAGTCTGTGTTGTCAAATGCTGCATTAAGATCTAATAGGATTAAAATTGAACTTTCAGCCCCAATCTGAAGGAAAAGTAAACTCACTGTCCTATGTGTTGCTCTAAAATCCGAATGAAATGTTTGTTGCTTCAAACACATACCTCCCATAAAACTGAAGCAGTGGAACATTCCTAGGATTTGAGGTATCGTCTGTATCTAGATTTATTTTTATAAATCTTCATACAAGGAACTCCTGAAAGAAGTATTTGGCTCTTTAGCTGATAAACACTCCACTGTCTTTAGCGAATATAGTTACTTACTTCATCTGTCTTCTGTTTGATGCTGGGATGGTAGTGCACAGTGGGTTATTAGAGCTTTTTTTT
>JAOXYL010000086.1:16108253-16138931 GCA_028564955.1 Terapon puta | reverse complement strand
ATGCATTCAATCCTTAAAGAAAGGACTTCAAAGTTGGATCATATTTCACATTGATGTCCACACAGACAGGACATTGTCACATTTGATGTCTGTAAAGGAAGAGGTGGAACAGTTGCACCACATTTAGCTTTGTGTTGCCATTCTCACAAGGTAGAAAATCAAATATTCATTTTCACGCTCCCTGTGAGACTGTATGAGCTTTCTGGATCTTGTTGGATGCTTTTCAATTTGTAAATTTGAAATGAGAATTTGTGAGATTAATACAGCTTACCTGTGTGGATCACTGAGGCTTTCTTATACAGTACCAAAGATGTGGGAATGACTCAGAGAAAGTCGTGCTGAAGCCTAGGTCGATTAAGTTGGTTTTTTTCTTCTTGTTTTTATGCTTCTAATGAGCTGTTTCATCTCAAGGGGCTTATCCTGCTACTGAAGTGAATAAACCTAGTGTAATGTATGTTTGGTGTTCAAAATTAGTTTAACTTCCTTTCTCTATTGTGCAATATAGTGCATTTTGATAGGATATCTATTTTGGTCTTAATCACACAGCTAAGGTGACAAAATATTCAGGAGTGAAGTATGTGTCCCTGATTCTGTTAACTGTTAGATACAAAAAAGCCCTTAGTGGATATTTTTTGTATAAATGGACAGGTCAGTGAGTCTTGTGTCAGTGAATGTCAAAATGAATTTTAAGCACTTTTATAGTGTCCAGGAAGCATTTCCTGGGTAAGGAGCATATTTTCGGCTCCAAAACTGCTATGAAACAGTAAATAATTGCTTAAGATCAAACAAAAACACTGTCCTTGGAGAATCTCCTGAAAAAATATCACAATCAAGATTCTTGGCTTCTTCCAGAGGAGACATCTTCATATTAACAAATGTTTAATGTGATTTTTGTTTTAGGGGAGGGGGGATGTTATTCCTTTAAGTAAATCAGGATTCTTTTGGCAGTAGCAGAGGACATAAAGTGTAATCCTCTAATGACAGTCAGGCTCGGCTTGGCTCGCATATTACTGTGAGGAGGCAGTTGCTACAGCAGATCCTGTTAGTTTCAATTTGCTTACTGCTGCTGAGCCAGCAGACTGAACTGAATGATAAGGGACCAGAATCAAGCCTAATCCTTCTATCTCCCTCCCTTTCTGTCTCTCCTTCAAACTAACCACTACCAGTTGATCTGCCATCACCCCTGGCTGTTGGAGAAAGCCGATAAATGTTCCTCTGGGTGTGATGTGATGTACATTTTATTGTCTTCCACATTGACTGATTCTAATTTCTTTTTTGCAAACAGTGGGAGAAAAGCCTGGTGTCTTTTCTTTTTTTTTACCTAGCTTTTTACCTTCTCCCCTGGCAACACAGAGGGTTTGGAAAAGGCAGCCTCACTAAAGCCGTTCCTTGGTGTATTTGACATTATGTGGCAATGCAGAGATGGCAGTCTAAACGGCGTAATCTGGACCCCCTGCTATCTGCTTGGGATGTGACCCATACCCACGCTTTGAAGAAATATTGCACACAAAAATGTGACTACAATGTTAATGCTATAGTGTATGATTTATTTATAAGCTGTTGGTCATATGGAGACTGGCAAATCTGATTAATCTCTTTTCTCTTTTTTTGTGTTTTTTTGGTTCACTGTTAAGCAGAGAAACATTTCATGTGAGTGATTCACCTTGAATAAAAACAAGTCGGGCTCAGTGCTAAAATACTTTTGAGAAGATATTTTTCATTTTCCCTTTGAAAAACTTTTTTTTTTCTTTTTATTGTACTTCATTTGACTGCTGTCAAAGCTGTTTCATGTGCATCAGCATTTGAATCGCGACTCAAAGGGAGCACCTCTGTCTGAACCACATACTCTGCAGGAAGCTCTGCAGAAGAAGGCAAACGACCCAGAAACAGACCTGCATGTGTGTGTCAGCGTGCATGCATGCGCATGTGTTGTGGAGAGGTGTGCGTAACAATGGGTTGATGTAGATCTGAAGAGCCATTTCCAAGTATGTGGTTTGTATGCATACAAAATAAAGACCTCGGAGAAAAGAGTTATTGAAGGAAAGAGGGATAATCACTATATATCAATTCATATTTCTGTTATCTGTTGAGAGCAAGACACTATTGTTATTTTATATATGTGATATATTCAAGTAATTGTTCAAATACTACTGACTTAAAAATGTAAATATAGATAATTAATTGAAACTATATTGTCATCACTTTTAATACATGGAGACATCAAATACACCTTATGCTTTTTGGGAATTCATTGTTTATGGACATGTATTACTTTAAAAATCTTGGAAAATGCTGCTAGTTAGCGCAATTATGTTTTTCTGGTAACTCTCATGTTTAAGATTTTGGAGCTAAAAACAGAACACAAGAAACAGATTTTTAACTATTCAACTAATGGTAGTTTCTTTTCATATGGACTTGGTAAGGGATTACCATATTCATAAGCAAGTCTACAGTCCACTGAAGTAAACTGAAAACATGGGAGTCTGGTTATACGCACAGGGAAACACATTCACTGATATAATGTGCAAAAATATTGTTTACTGTGTTTTTCTCATTGGATTCTGGAAACAAATAATCAAGATTACTACATTGTCATGTTTGGGAGGAAACTGTATTAAAAGTATTTTTTGTGCCTTGGTAAATATTGTATTTTATTAACTTGCATAACTTCTACAAATATAGGAGTTAACCATGGTGGTGTTATTTCTGTACTGACACAGCTAACTCTAAAGTCTCTATGATAACCTTTCTACATGTATCATTCAATTAGCAAAGGTGAGTGAGAGAAAGAAAATTCATGCATGAAAATGTTTTATATAATATGCAGCCACAAAAGGTCAGTTCAAAAGGCTTACATGTGAATTATGATATTGCACACATTGTGAGAAAATGCTTTTGGCAATGATAAAAAAATGACAATGAATAGAAATAGTAGGAGGTTTTACATTCAGTTGTGAGAAGTCCAGAGATTGCTTATAAGTTAGGACTGCTGATGGGAGCAGTGTGACAGCTCCTAGGAAGAGCCTGGAGATGAGCAGGCCATCTCACACAGGATTTTGCAGCAGATGGTTGTCTGCCTGGTCGGGGTAAGTGGTTATTCTCCCTGCCCTCGTCTCTGACCCGGTGTCATCCTTTTCCAGTATGGAGGGCAACGGAAAGGCCAGCGATTTTTCATACCAGAGCTTGTCCTTGGAGTGGGAAACCAGTAGAATTATTCAGACTGGGCTGTAAGACTGCTTTCACTTACAGAAGTGGATTATTAAAAAGGGATTGGCTGTGAGGTGTTGGTGACCCATTAAGATTTTTTAAGATGTCTTGTCACCACTGATCCTTGAAAACCATCCTTATGTTCCCATGGTCATATCATCTACCTCTGTTTTTTCTTTACAACTTTTACATCTTTGTTGCATCACAGATTCAAGGCTTTCTTCTAAAGTTGTTGGCTTTGGGAGGCTCAAGTGAGTAATTGGGTCACCTAAGCCATTCTAAAAAATCATAAAGATTTCTAAATTATCTAATCAAGAGGTTTTCCCTAATTCTTTAAGAGAAGTGATTCATGGTGGCAGATGATAGCACTGACTGATGATCTCATACACTCTGTATTGAAATTTTTTTTTCCACGGAGAGATAAAATATTTATGATGCATTTGGAACAAATCCCATCATGTATTCGCCTCTGCAATTTCCTTTGAATGTGGAGTCGATAGAAAGAGGCAGGAGCTCCGTGCTGCTCTCTCCGGAGATGCCTATAGACAAATGCTGGCTGTATCAAAACTTCAGTGAGGGAGGTGACAATGTCAGCGGCTGAACTGTGGGGGTGTGCAAACTGCAGGTGGAAAACAGAGTGTTAGAGACTGGCTGGTATTGGATTCTGGCTAAGGTTTGTCTTTTACAGGGTTTCACTACTGACACCTAATGGCTGTAGTGATATAAAATATTTAAAACACCTCCCAATAATTAGAGAATTGATATAGACATGACTCATCCATCTTTTCCTCACACCAGGGGCTATGTGAATTAATTCAGTTTTACAGGGTCTTTGCCTCTGCCACACTGTGTTTTCCATTTCTCCCTATGAAGAATGAGCAGACTCTTTTCAGTTTTTTTATCACATCTTTTTTCTCCTGTTATGATCTGATTTGTGAAAAAAGGAAATAGCAGTATTTTAGCAATTACTAGTACTAATGAAAAAATGGAAATAAGTAACTTACAAAAATGTATTTGTTTAGACCTTTAAATTTGAGCTTACAGCATTTATGTGTAAACCCATGTGAATGTGAAATCCAATCAACACTATATTAAAAATGTGATTATTTATATAACACATAAGAAATGTACACTCATAATCAAATATACAAATATAATAAATCCATTCTTATCTTGTTATATAGTATATCTACTTTGGTTTAACCTTATACATCAAAAGCACTGTGAGCCTGAGTTGGAACAGAAACTGTGGCCCAATACAGAGCCAAGAAATAGAACATGGTGCCTGACTTTTCAAGGGCTTGAAGGTTAATTATTCAAGAATTCCCTCTCCTCACAACAAGCCAAGAACAGCAGGATGGCACCGCATGCTGCAGCTTCTTCTTTATTCCCTTGGAGAGTGTCAGAAGTTTAAAACCACTGTTTGACTATAATTGAAATGCACACATTGTCTGAAGCCTGGCGCCTTCAAGCAAAGCAGAAAGGAAATACAGGACAAACATAACCTCAGACACTCTCTCGGTAAGCAGAGCAATCAGTGATATGATTCTAATCAGCAACAAGACTAATCTGTTCTTTGTTATTTTGATTATGCATGCATTGGGAGTGTGAATTGCGTGTGTAGATTAAGTTGAGTTCATCTGATTAAAGATTTAAAAACATACAGTACTCTTTAATAAATATGTTCGACATGTAAGCAGCAATACAACAAGAATGAGACAAGAGGCTTGGAAGAAGGAAAAGATGTCTAAAAATAAAAAGGAATACGTGTAGGCAGATGAAACTGCAGGTAGAGGAACACTTTCACTTGATGCTGAAAACTCAATCTTTTCTTATCTTTAAGTCAGTTTAGTCAAAACTAGTGACAGAGAGGAATTGTTCACTAGAACGTGACCAATTGCCTTCAGCATTAGACTGTATAGATCATTTACAAGTACCATCTCACAGTGTAAACACAGCAAAAAACAGCTTGTACTTGCACTAATTTTCCAATCCAAAATCAGCTAAACCAATAACTTCAGCAGTGGTCTTCCATTTAGGCTCATACCCCATTTAATCACCTGCACACCATCAGTTCTTTCATGCAAGAAGACATTTCAAAATGCGAGTCTCGTTGGACTACTCTGGTGGGTGCACAGCTATGCAGCAGGCGAAACACACTTCCAATAAAGGTTGAAGCAGATGACCTTTGTAGTTTCACTGGAGCAGTTGTGAAACAGTGAAAATCGTGTTGAACAACAAATTGAATCATTAAGGTGATAAATCTGAAACAATGACATACTGAAAACATGTTATAACACTGAAATGGTAAAATGAATGTATAGCAACAAGAAAAGAGGACTAAAAATTTGTACTTTACGTGCTACAACCAAACAAAGACTAACCAGTGAGAGATCAATATTTAATATATAATAATGTTGTAAGATGAAGATGGACAGATAATGAATTATAATTTCTGTAAGAAGGAATGCAATGTTTCCCAGATCCTCCAAAATTTGATGACTGTAGGGACATGTGGGTTGACCACTTCAGCAGAGTAATTTTTTTAGCCAGAAACAAAAGAATTATCAGCAGAGATTTGGTGTCTGTGTCAAAAAGATGATTAAGGACGAAGTCAGCAAAAATTGTTTACCAGTGACCTCTTGGACTACAGAATGATCCCCCATTTATGTCAAAGGTTAGAGGGGTCAGGGAACAAGCAGATGTGTAATAAATTGAATAAAAAACTGTAAAGTTCTGTTCATGTATAGAGATTGAAGTACATTTAGGGAAAACCCCACTGCAGATCTCAGTCTACAGGATTAAACATCTCCTCCAGATCGCACTCCCACACCAGCTTCAGAGAGTCATAGCTTGGAGAGTCAGAGCAAAATAGTGAATATCTTGGAAATCAGTCCTTTGGGAGACTTGGCCAAAACTATTGTGCTCTGACAGCCTCATGCGAATCCTGCCTATCCTCAAAAGAGACCCTATAAAGTGATGATTTGGAGATACTAATAAAAATCTTCCTGAGGAATATCAAAATCAGTCCTAATTTGCTCAAATGATTTAATAGAGTCAGAGTCCAACAGGTCTATGAGGTTTAACAAGCCCTCAGACATCCACTCCATTAAATCATAATCTGTGTTGGTATATCTGGATTCAGAGCCAGGGGACAATGGAAAGGGATGTTATGAGAAATATTTAGGTATTTCTTCAGATCTTGCCATACTAGTAGTGTGTTATAAACAATTATGTTGTTCTTGGGATGATTTGTCCAGACTAGTGAATTCAGAAGTGGCAAAGATATCTAAATATTTAAAATCACTCCTGGATACTCGAAAAGGAAATTGTATTGACATATCCTGGGCGATATAAAAGGGTGTAGCGACCAACTTCCCCATATATATAAAAGAACATCATCTGTGAATATTAAATAATGTGGTTTTCCTCTCCTACCCTAATTCCAGATATATCAAGGTTAGTTCTGATGACCTCAGCCAAAGGTTTAATAAATATAATATAATATAAACAGTAAAGGAAAAAAGGAGCACATTAATTTCAACTTCATGTAATGTCAAAAAGTTTCAAACAAAAGAAAATATTTTAGCATCAGTTCTGTGTATTATTTGTGTAGGCCTGTTATGTATTGGAAAGTATTTGGGATACTGCTAAGTACAGATGGGGGACAAATCAAAGAAAAAAAAACACTAAGTGTTTCAATAAGGTCTCATTGAACAGTAAATTGAGTTATAGTAAAGGCTATAACATATAATTTACTCAATTTTTATTCTCATTAAACCATTTACTTCCCCTCCTGCTTCATGGATGGGGACATTTTCATCCCGGAAGAGAACACTCTTATCAGGAAAGAAATAGGATAAAGATGATCACTCCGAACAACTGTGTGTTGATTTGCAGTGACCCGTCCCTCTAATGAGGCAAGTAGACCCAAACCACGGTACCAGTCCTCCCTAAAGTAAACCAGACCTGTACTGTTCTCTTGCACTCTCAATAATATATGACATTAATATGGCAAAGGATCACTCATTTGACAAAATCATTTTTCCACATCTCTGTAGACCACTGCCTCATTGGTTTTTGCACTACTGAACTCTTAAATGTGCATTCATCTTTGAAATGAGAGGTTTTTGCACTCCAACCCTACAGTAACATTTCTCTCTATGTAACTGTAGACCAAATGTTCTTGCTGACAGTCTGATCACGTTCTGCACTGACACTCTCAGTCACCTGACCAAGAGTTGCTCTTCTGTTTGTCCTTACATATCATACACAAGCATCACACTCATCAAATTTGTTGTCAGCCACAATTTCTGACCCTGTCCACTGATTTATTTCCCACATACCTAAAAGCAGATATCACTTTGTTCACTTTCTTATTGAAACATAAGCCAGGTGAGTGCTTTGAGGTTGAAGCTTCTGTAATCCCTGCCCGAATGATGAACCTTATTTCAAAGTCACTTTGATGTTTTCCTCATGCCATCTTGATACAAAATCAACCTGCTCGGGATTTTCAAACATGCCTTGCAGCATGGTTGGATGTTAATTGCTTAACTGTACCATGTAGTGCAACCGTGATGAAACATCTGTATTGATCTCCCCTGATTTAGTCTGTTTTTTCCTCCACTTATGAATTCTGTTATTTTCTTTGTGTTTGCCTACATTTGCACAACAGACTACTGTTACTATTAAATATACCAATAACACCATATAACCTCGCATTGTTACAATCACATGAATGGACTTTTATCTGATCATAAGAACAGCTGATGTTTAACTCTGACGCACAAAGCCCCGCCTACTACGGCAATGTTGCATCAGAATCGCAATTTCCGGGTACGTCATCATCCCTCACCCGGCATCCTGATCACATTGGTTTCTTAGACTTAGGAAAGTTATCTCCAGAAGAGAGGTTGCTTTTCCACTTGTTATGGCTGACCAGACTGTCGTGGATAAAATGAGCGAATTGCAAGTGGACGAGAAGAAAAAGGTGACACTTTAGCTGCGTGAGCGGCTGCTTTTAAGTGATGTTAGCTAGTTAGCAGCTAGCATAGCCTGTAGTCACATTCATGCTGTCATTTAGCCACGAGCAATGCGGCGCTAATGTTACAGCTAAATCGCCTTTATGAATGACTTTATGTTAAAATGCTACTCCCACAACAAAGGCGTCAGTTTTTTTGTTTAGGCTATGAATCGTAGCACACTGAAATCAAGCGACCCTGGTTTGATTTGCTTAACGTAGCTTTTGTATGTAAAGTTCAGTACCTAGTGTACGCCAAACTCCATTTAAAATGCCAACAATCCAACGTTTCCCTGCTTACTGGTGCGCATATATAGTAGACCAATACGTAGTACCTTGCATGAATTACTTATGTCCTCTTTTTCAAATCGGCACATACCCAATGGACTAAGGGGATTACTTGACAGAAAGTCCACTCTTAAAATTGGTTTGTAATTCACTGTGACATACGCCTAACTAAAAAGTTAAAAAGTCAACTACCAAACCACCAACGAGAAAGGTTTCTTATTTTAGCAGTTTCTGTGTTATGTTTATGTGTCTAATGTTAGCTTTGTATGTTATTAATGGAATATGAGGCATTTTGTTGATATGTGTTTGTAAGTACTGTGTAATTTAATGCTAAACATCCTTCGTGACAATAATCGCATAGTGTGATTTTTGGACAGGGGGGAACTGAAAGCGGTAAAGATGGAGGAAAGAAGAAGGCTAAAAATGCTGCTGGGGATTCTGGAGGCAGGGCAGAGGTGAGTTGCTAAATAAATTTCCAAGAGGTATGTAGATGCTATTATTAGACATAACACGCCCTGTTTAACAACACCTCAAATTCATAGGGTATTTAATATTTGTGTTACTGCATGCTCTCATATCTGCAAGCAGCCAGACTAATGGTTGTTGCGGTTTATGATCCTGCTCTAGTCCAGTTAAATATTTAATATGGTCAGTCGCATGTAGCTGTTCAAGCGCAATAGATGCATTTAAAAAAATAACAATGTCACACAGAAATAGTTTCAGCATGGATGGACGTTTAAAATCATAAGTTAATTCAGCAAGCAGAGATTTCTGGTTCAGTCTTTCACAAGTGCAGTGTCAGCTTGTCTTTGTACTCTCAAGGTTTGCACTGATGTTAATTATATTATTACACAAAGCAGAAGATGACGTAGGCTGAGAGAATTGTGTGTACACAAAGAATATATTTAAATAATCTTAAATTTCAGATCCGTAGACCCAGCTGATTGATTTTTCTTTGAAGAAGGATGTTCTTTTTTGTACATATTAGTACCTGATAGCAAGAAAAGACAGAAGCAGCATCTCAGCCAAACCTTTTGTGTTCCTGTTTAGCTTTCTCCACCACCTCAGTACATCGAGGATCGTCTTGCTCTGTACACAAAACTGAAAGCCGAGCATGAAGCCTTGATGGCAGAGAGGGCTGCGAAGGATAGTCGAGCCATCAAAGTGACCCTGCCTGATGGGAAGGTGGTGGATGCTGAGTCCTGGAAGACCACACCATACCAGGTGGCCTGTGGAATCAGGTCAGTGTGATGATGGCATTGCTGTAATTGTTACTTGAATATGACACCTCACTCTCTTGTACCACAAAAAAAACTCAGGGCTGCTTCAGGAATGTGATTTCCAAAGACTAGCTGACAAATTTATTTGTAGAGCCTGTAATCAGTGTTACAGTTTCAAAAGGCTTCACAGCATCCATATTACGAAAACAGTAATTGGAAATGACACCTGCCAACCGTAGGCCATCCACAGAGGACAAGAAAATACTCTTGAAAATCCTTTTTGGTGTTAAAAAGTAGAGGAAACGTTGCCTTGGGGTAGTCTTGAGAATGATCTCTCTGCCAGCAGTCTACTGTAGGTGTGAAGAGTGTGTTAACAGAGATTAAATGTTCATAAGTAAAGGTCAAATGAACAGACTGTACAGTAAACACAGTGAAAAGCCCCGGGAATTTGAGCAGCTCTATTACCATCATTGCAGAGTAGATGCCAGCGTTGCTCCATAAGACTTAAATGCACCAACCACACCCCCACCTCTGTAATTTCTTTATGATGCAATGAGCACATTGGTATCTTTGGATTTTTCAATCTTGTTAATAAACAATCTTGAAGAAGCCCCCAAATGAAGATATTTCAACTGAACATTTCATTATTATGGGACGAGGAAGGCATTAGAAATCAATCATTACGTTACCAATCATTTTCCAAATGCATGTCTTTTTGAACAAAAGTCATACGACTAATTAAACCACCACCAGATTTTTAATGTTTGTATTTACCTCTTTTGACAAAGCTTATCAGTTTAAATTGTTCTTGCTGGCAATAAGGAAATGTGATTGATTGTTTATTGTACACCTGCACATGAAATTTGATGGAGAATATTTTCATGTTCTACACTCAGTCAAGGTCTTGCTGACAACACAGTGATCGCTAAAGTGAACAACAATGTCTGGGATCTGGACAGACCTCTGGAGGATGACTGCAGCCTTCAGTTGCTCAAGTTTGATGATGAGGAGGCTCAAGCTGTAAGTCAACCTCATTCCTGTTCTGACACTGGACATATTTTTCTTTTTCCCTTTTGACATAGAATAGCACAGAGCAGTTTAGTGTAGTGCTCATAGGTTGTTTGGTACATAGCACACAACACAGAGGAGTTTGTTGAACCTCACTGATATGTAGTGAGGGCAGGCTAACCCATGCATGCAAAGTTGATGTGATGAATGAGAAGTTTGTAATCAACAATACACCTCAAAACCGTGTGATTCCGTCCACAGAGACATTAAGAGGAGACGTAAGAATGTAAAACACAGTAGAAATCATGTACTGTCACAAAAGTGGCAGCAAGTGTTCTCTAAAGAGAGTTAAAGCCCCATTTTAGCTTCATCGTCTATACAAGGTGCTTAATATTTCACCTGAAGAAAAGCCATTAGTCAGTTGACATTTTTAAGTATTTAAGGGATTCCTAAGTCTCAGTCAATTTGCTTTTTATGGTACCATTTGTCAGTAGATTTTATCTGCATATTTTGCAGATTTTTAACATCTTTTGTGTTGTCAGCATTCAGAAGAGGTGATTTTGAACAGCTTAAGTGCTTTACATTTCTCAAAGGCTTCAGCATAGTCTGAAGCACAATGAATGATTGAATGATGAACAGTCGAGACTTGAAGGTCAATGATCTTGATTTTTCACCACAGTCATAGTTCTTTTTTGTAATAAACACCAAGAGATAGACTATTTGCTAACTGGGCAATATTTTTATGGTATATTAAGGTTTACTGGCACTCCAGCGCCCATATCTTGGGTGAAGCTATGGAGAGGGTGTATGGGGGCTGCCTCTGCTACGGTCCCCCCATCGAGAACGGCTTCTACTACGACATGTTCCTGGAGAACAACGAGTGAGTTGCACTTGTATAATTAGTTGCGTTCATCTGCTCTCAGTATTATTTTCGTGTGTGCTTCAAGGCTTAGCAGCTGTCAGTCCGGTTCACTGTCTTAGACTAGTGGCAAACATAAAATAGGTGGATCGTAATGACACTAATGCTGCCAAGCTGGATTTGTCGCTGCATGGATTTGAAATTATATCTCTCTCTATTACTGCCCACAGAACTGGAGGCCTAAAAGCAAATCTATTCAAAACACACAGCTAGAGATTACTTCAGTGGAGCTTTGAAAGTATTAAGACACCCTTAGAAATTTGAACATTTCCTCATCATAAACAACTTTTTCACTTGACCTTTTCCCTAAAACCGATGCCTTTTTTTCTGCTGTAGGCTGCAGGAGAGCGTGAGGAGTGCTGTCTAATTAATTCTACAACCTCCTTAATGAAGTCACTTTATGCTAATGGCATTCCTGCAGACTGTTTTTTGCAAGGATGTTTTGACATTGCTCAAACCCTAAAGCCAAGGACTTTAAACTATTTGCCGGTGCGTGGCAGAGGTTATCGGTCTCTGGAAGTCAAATAATTACATTGGTGAACAAAAGGCCTGGTCACATCCATGATGCCCTCTGGAAACACTGGCAGACTAAATTTAGCACTGAAGGCAGTTTGCATATTAATGGAGGACTACATAAGAGAGTTGTTGTCGTTGGATGAAATGTTCTTGTCGTGTTTATCTTTTTGATGTTTTGGTGACAGGGGTGTGTCGAGCAATGACTTTCCAGGTCTGGAGAACTTGTGCAAGAAAATTATCAAGGAGAAGCAGCCATTTGAGAGATTGGAGATAAAGAAGGAAACTCTGCTGGAAATGTTCAAGGTATCTTAAATGTACAACAGAGGGGGGAAAGTGGAACATTGGATAAGTAATACAACTCTAAAAAATCTCTCGTCCTTTACAGTACAACACATTTAAGTGTCGGATTCTGAACGAGAAGGTCACCACTCCCACTACCACAGTTTATAGGTGAGTCCAGGTCCTCTGCAATAACAAGCTTTTATGTTAAAAGTGTATTTTGGTGATATTCTACCGTATATATATTTTTTTGTGGTGTCAACAAATCCCATTAAGAGACCAAAAACAAGATTAGATTGCTGAATTTATACTGAACATATATTTGGAATCTGATTTTGAGGATTTACGTCTTCAGTGGAAACCGTGGGTGTCAGGAAGAATTAAGAGATGGATAAACACATCCTTGGTTTCTTTTTTATTTTAATGGGATAGTATGTGATAACAATAACAAAAGTATAAAGTTCTATCAGATATCATAAACAGAGCTGGTTATCAATTTCAATATTGTGGAACAATACACGTACAGACAAGTACAAATATTCTGCATTTCAGGTGCGGTCCCCTGATTGACTTGTGTCGTGGGCCCCATGTGAGACACACTGGGAAAATCAAGGCGCTTAAGGTCCACAAAGTGAGTCTTAATGTTTTTAAAGGTGCATTATGTACAGCAAATTGGTTGTCACTGTATATGTGGATTTATTGCTGATTAAACCAGGCAGGATTTCAGGCACTGCAGTCTGTGCCCTGAATGTCTGGCAGTAAGCACATTTGTCCCCATCCATTTTTAGCGAAGAGTTACTTTATGTTTTATTCTCAAGGGATTTGATGGCCCCCAAAGAATGATGAAAGCTAACATACTCCTTTTGTGGTGCACTAGAACTCGTCTACATACTGGGAGGGAAAGGCGGACATGGAAACCCTCCAGAGGATCTATGGAATCTCCTTCCCTGACCCCAAAATGCTCAAAGAATGGGAGAAGTTTCAAGAAGAGGCCAAGAACAGAGATCACCGCAAACTAGGCCGGGTATGAGCAAATGTGTGGAAAAGAAAAAGAGATATTGTCCATAGTTTAAAATATTCTCCTCCAGGTTTTATTCGCTCACACAAGAAAGTTGTTTGCAAAGTGTTGAAATCGCTGTTGAATTAATGAAGCTGTGATTTTATCCAACACAAATATGTTATGAATTATAGGTAGAATAGAAAAGTTTAAGAGCAGTGATCAGGTTCAAAGTGTGTCTGATGTTACCAAGTCACACTGATTCAACAGACAAGATGTTCAAAATCATTTCTGAAGCGTGATAATATATACCACTCCTGATGCATTTGCAGCACCGTAGTTGAATTTTCTTGCAAAGAGTCACTACCCTATAAAAAGAAAAGTTTTGTTTTTTAAATATTAAAGGCAAACACTTCAAAAGTATCCCTTAAGAAAAGGTGAGAATGGCATAATAAAAAATACACCCATGACCCAGTTCTATTAAGTTGTAAGGCTATCTGAACCATCATGAATTTATTTGTAACTTCACTGTTGCCAGAAAATGTGACCGTTCAGGGTGTGTGATATTGTTGTTGTCGCTGCCATTCATTAAGTACAATTACAGGTGTGGAAAACTGAACAGGACATAAAGTACACTGCCAGGCAAACACCCAGTTACATTTAATAAGCGATGAGCTGTTGCATTATTGAAACCAGTTTGACCACATTGGTTGCCTTCATTTTCTATCATACCAGCAAACCCTTTTTTGTTTTCTTATTTTAATTCAGGAGCAGGACCTGTTCTTCTTCCATGACCTGAGCCCAGGGAGCTGCTTCTTCTTGCCTAAGGGAGCCTACATCTACAACACCCTGATTGAGTTCATCAGAGTAAGTCAGTGCTGTCAAACCCGCAGTGGATAATTGCTGTGATCTCATTCTGAGCTTTAAGAATAAAAAAAAGTACAGAGGCTACAAGTCAGAAAGTTTAAATTTGTAGAGAGACGTGGGGAGAAGAACACATTTGGACCTTTAGTTGGCCTGTGTCCAGTGTGGCCTGTGTGTGCAATTTAAATTCACTGTCAGTGTCGTATTCTCTTAAACAGAGGAGGGAAAGGCTTGGTTATATTGTATTTTTGTTTTTACAGTATATATATATATATATATATATATATATATATATATATATATATATATATATATAAAGTTCCTGAAACCGTTAAACGCCTGCTACTGGCAGCCATTGTAAAATGTGATATTTTAACAACTAAACTTTCATTTTAAAACATGAGCATGTACATGCATACACAATTAAAATGCTCATCCATCCTTCTTCTCTTCCCACAACAGTGACACTGTAAGTAAATCACAATATAATTCTCTTTTTTTTGGCTAGTTGATAGGAAAAAAAACTGCTCAGTGTTTAGTTTACCTTTGAACACAAGCCATTTTGTGATACATAAATAGGTTTATTATTGCTAGCCAATTATTTGGAATAAATACGAATAAACACATAAAAATGGTCTGATTGACAGCGCTGAAGAAAAGCTCTGTTGCACCTGCTGTGGAGCCACAAACAATCTAATTTTAAAACATTCACTTTCTTTTCAGTCAGTGCAGTCACAATGCAGTGCACAGTGGAAGCAATTTCACTTTGATGTGGTAAAATAGATTTCTGAGGTTTTGAGTAATGAGATGTGTTTATAAGCCGGCTCTGCCTATACAAGCAACAAAACACCTGGAACGTCTACGTATTTGTGGGGTATATGACTATCAGGATTTGAAATACATCACCTTTTTTTTATGAACAGCTGTCTGTGTAGAATTTTAAAACAGATATCAGTCAAAACAGGCCAACCAAAGGTGCATTAATTTATGTCTTTTTCATTTTAGTTTACCCTAGTTTATCCCCTACACAATGTGTGTGGGGCGGTGAATCTTCTTAGAGGTAGTTTGCTTGCTCAAAATCTCAGCTTTTGCTTGTGAAGTCGTGTATGTTTTAGGGGATACACACTATTTATCAGTGAGTCCTCAGGTGTTGACACAAACTGTTGTAACCAGTTGTTGTTTGTAGTTCTGGTGAGTATTGGGCATTATAAGGCTGAGTTGCTCGAGGTGCCAGTAACTCTGAACCGTTTTATTATAATCTTCTTTGTGAGATAACTTTTATATGTCTTTGTGCAGAGTGAGTACAGGAAGAGGGGTTTCCAGGAGGTAGTGACGCCCAACATCTACAACAGTAAGCTGTGGCAGACCTCCGGTCACTGGCAGCACTACAGCGAGAACATGTTCTCCTTCGAAGTAGAGAAGGAGACCTTCGCCCTCAAACCCATGAACTGCCCGGGACACTGGTGAGGTCTCCTCTTCCTCAGATTTTTTTTTAAGTTGCAAAGCACATGAACAGAGAAGTTAAGAAAAGTGTAAAGAAAAACACACCCACTTCTGTTACAGGCTGAGTATCAAGTCTTCTTCTTGTGTGAAATATTTTTAGTTGGTTTGTGGGGTGCAGGACTGTTTGTTCCTCTCCAGAATTAAATGTGTTTGTAACATTAAATAAGCTGAGAGTAATATTATTATTTTATATTATGACAAAGTTTGGTATTTAATTTAATATCAAACCAAACCGAATTCATCAGAGTAGTGTTAAATGGGGGCCACTATTAAAACAGTTTTATCACACTTGAGTAACTATAAGAGTTTGCACAGGGGTTTTTCCATCAGTAGTTGTCTTTGTGAAATGGCTTTATATTTCACCGCAACAACGGCTTGTCACCCAGTTCAGCTCAACTTATAATGGACTGATGTTTTTGCCGTGTTTTCAGTTGTTGAATGACCCAGTTCAATTTACTGCTGAATGCTGCATTGCAGTGTGACGAGCCAGACTGCAGCTCTTTGTATTCAGATCTTTTATCTCCTTTTTACTGTTCCAATCTTTGTGCTTTCCACATGGACAGCCCCTCTGGAGATCATACTGAAATGGAAATTAAGCTTGCAAACAGATTTTATCAAAGTGTTGGATGTCGGTTAAATCAAATATTGATTGTCTTTCATTGTAGTATTGAAGCAGTAGAGCAATTTTCAGATAACTCTAAGTTGAAGATGGCAGTTGTAATTTCTGTATTTTCACACTCTACCTTTCTGTCTGTTTGGCTCAAGTCTAATGTTTGATCACCGGCCGCGCTCCTGGAGAGAGTTGCCCCTCCGCATGGCCGACTTTGGCGTCCTGCACAGGAACGAGTTGTCAGGAGCCCTGACAGGCCTCACTCGTGTTCGCCGCTTCCAGCAGGATGATGCTCATATTTTCTGCACCATGGACCAGGTGAGGCCTTGCTTTGATGAACATCGCTCACAACAAATACACAAAAAAAAAAAAGAAGTTCCCCAACGAGACCAGTAAATTTTATTTAAACAGGGACCAATACGTTTTATTTAAAGGGCAAAAACAGTCTGTTCACCTCGAGGCTGCATTAGCTGCTACGAACACAACCTGCGGACAGTTTCATTGTGGGTAATGTTGGTGCCAGGTTTTGACAAGAAAGAAGGATGCATGTAATAAAAACTGCGATATGTCTGGTGCTGCTGCATTGATGTTGATACTTGATTTGAGGAAAAAAACAGTCCATCATGTGTCTGACAGTGTTATAGGAGTGCAATGCTAAATCGGTGCAGTACACTTTTAGGAAGTGATTTAATTCATACTGCTGTCACACCTTTCTGGCAATACCTTTGATAAATGTTTCTATTTGCCATTATACCTGTTTGAGAGAAGCCCAGTTTTGAAGTCTCTCAGTACATCAGTCCCTTGCTGGCACAGTTCATTGAATAGATTCAGGTAATGCTGCCAGTGAACAGTCTGTCACATTCTCAGGTAAAGTGAGGAGTCCACAGGCTGCTGCAGCCTGATGGAGCAACTTGCATGTTAAGTCCCTTCACAAAAGAGGAGAGCTGCCAAAATCAATGTGCACAAACAGGATTTTGGAAGCCCGAAAAGATTTCTTAATTAGTTTGTTCAAATGTAGTAACGCAGCAACTTGCAGCCAGGATCCCACTGATTTTGTTTTCTCTTTATCGGTAATGGCATCGGATTGGATGGTTAGTTATTTGATTCTACTTTGTACACAAATTGTTTCACTTTTAATTTTTCACTTTGATTGCAGCAGCTGGAAAGTGCTGCTTGTGCTTAATGTCTTTGACTTGTCAAACTCAAAGCAAACTTTAGAGCATATGTTCTTATGTCACACTTGCCATAATGTTTACAATCTACAGATGGTAGCTCACATTTAGGACTCCGGAGAGAGGTTTTTCCCTGTAATAAAGTCAATTCTTTTCAACTTTCCTCTTTTGTGCTTAGATCCTGTTGTAACGTGTTTTTTTTTCACATACAATTTACTTGAATTGCGCAATGACTTGCATATCTATAGCGACTAGAAATATACAGTCTTGATATATTATCTCCAATAATAGTCCTTTGATTACTTCGTATGATTCTATTCTTTCTTAATAATAACATAAACCAAGATTAAAACTTTTCACAGATTAAATTAGCAGTCATGCCCAGATGGATGATTCAAACTCAGTTGCATTTTGTTTTTGACCCTAGATTGAGGAAGAGATCAAAGGCTGCCTGGACTTCCTGCGGACTGTGTACGACGTGTTTGGGTTCACTTTCAAACTCAACCTGTCCACAAGACCAGAGAAGTTCCTGGGGGACCCCGATGTCTGGGACCAAGCAGAAAAGGTAATCAGAAGACCTCTTGTTCCTCTTGTGCGGTTGAAAATGTGAACCACACTCTGACTGTGTCTCGCTGGAGAATTAATACGCTGATCTGTGATATTATCAAGATGGAAAGTCTGGAGCCACTTCACAGGCGGCAAATGGGGATAGTGTGATTTGTAGACTGAGGGAACATTTATATTTTAATGAATGAGTTTTATTCTGTAGAACTGCTATCACTTCTGAAGCAGAAAAAGCCCGTTCATCTCCAGAGAATCTACATCAGTGCTATCACTGTCTGCCTTTGCTGTCAAATCAAATTCATTCTCCATGGACTAGCTCTATCTTTTACATCTTGGGTTCAGCTCTAAGTTGTTCTGGGAGGGAGCAGGTAATGTGTAAAACCCAGCTTGAACAAAGAAATAAAATCAGTGAGTGCGTTAAACTGATTGATAATGAGTCTTTATTGTTTGGTGCCATCAGCTTTAGGTGAAAAACAGCAAGGGTCTCCCCTGGGACATCTTCAAGTCGAACAGATAAATCTGTAAAAACGACGCTAAATGACAGTTGTGAGATGAATGTGCCAGGTATATTGTATTGTTTGTCAGTGGCACAATTATATGAAGCACATACAACTTTTGTATTCATCATGACAGAGATGCAGCGTGCATAGCTTTTTACAGCAGGGTGAGATTAGTCTTCATATGACATTTGTTTTCCTCTTTATCTGATTGTCAGAGGTGGCATTTTATTTCACTGGTGAAATGAAACAAACAAATCAGCGGCGTGCATTGCAACACACGATGTGTGCTGCAAGATTCAAAATGCATCTGCTGTTTCTCGAACAATAAAAGCTCAATTTTGTTCCTCACCCACAACAAACCACCAGAGAGACTGCTTGGCCTCAGCCTCCAACAAATCACAGTGGCCCACAGGGGACTGTATCCACATTCACACCTAAATAGATGACAACTTATTAGGTATGCTAAAATGTGAGCTGGATGTTATGTAGATTCAGATACTCGTTCTTAATAACTGGTTCTGTTTGTTCCTCTGCTTTTTGAACTGATTTGTATTTTATTATTATTTTAATTTCCATTCACGCTCTCAGTCGGTGGTGTCATTGTTCTGTCCTCACTGCTCCATTTTATCTTTATTTTCAAGTTTGCCTTTTGTGCACTGGAGGCAGAATGGTACTGAGGATAGTGGAAGTTATTCTTAGCCTATTATTTTATGAAAAATCAATCTAGTGGCCACAGTAACGCATAAAATATTGAACACGTTGTCTGCCGATGGACGACCTAGAGGAGAGAACTTCAGGACTACAGTGTAGAGATTGTGCTGATTCTAGCTTACTGCATGTGTAATAACATTACATACACTTAAAATAAGGATAATATTAGTACAACGAAGTAAATAGTATATGTGGACTTGTGAGGGAAAAAAGATGATGATTATAATAGCTTGTAAGCTGCACAGATGGGCGACCTATAAGGACACTTTCTCCAGAGAAGAACATTTCCCAAATTCAGCACTAATGTTTTATGATTAATGGTTGCATTCTCAAAGGTGGAAAATTATTTACACAAAAAATGACTTGTACACTTGGCATAGTAACTGGAGTGGAACTTGCAGCATGTTTCCCTCACCTCATTAACTCCCACAAGCAACCGTAAAATATTATTGAGACGTTAACATTTCTCAGTTCAGTGATTAGTTCCAGATGAAGAATATGTCAGGTCTAAATATACAACTTTGCCTAACACCGCTGTTTACTCGCATGTTGGTCAGCTATTGATATTGTAACAAAGCTGTAATTGTTCGCTTTTACAGCAACTGGAGAACAGCTTGAATGACTTTGGGGAGAAATGGGTTCTCAACCCCGGCGATGGAGCTTTTTATGGACCAAAGGTGAGCCAAGGCGCTGCAGTAATGATGTACTTCAATTATGAAACGGCAAGAGGGTCACTGCTGATGTGTTGCGTCCTTTGTTTGCAGATCGACATTCAGATCAAGGATGCCATCGGTCGATACCATCAGTGTGCCACAATTCAGCTTGATTTCCAGCTCCCGATCCGCTTTAATCTCTCCTTTGTCAGGTATGTCCTGTTTCAGAGTAAAATAGCACAACAATAACTGCTGTAAAATACTCAAGTACAGTATAGAATTAAAAATAGCATTTAAAATCAAATTAGGTGAAAAAAGAAAAAAACAGAAAAACAGAATGATTTTGAATGACAGGATGGTCATTTGGAAGAAGTACCAAGATTTTGTCAGATGCCCCAGAGGTTAAAGATTTTGTAACAAAAAAAAACTAAACAAAAAAAACAGTGCAGCCTGAATATCGAGAACAGACACGTTTCCCCAGATGATCACTTTCCTTTTGTGTTTTCTGTCTTTGTGTGAATTCCTAACCCACCCTCCACCCTCAAATTGATTTTGTAGCCATGATGGGGACGACAAGAAGAGACCAGTGATCATCCACAGAGCTATCCTGGGATCAGTAGAGAGGATGATCGCTATTCTGACCGAAAACTACGGAGGCAAATGGTTGGTAAACAATCAATTTTAAAAGGTTGACTTGTCAAGTAGGGACTGACTGCTGACAAAGGGGTTTTGTTTCATTGTCTTTATTTCCCGAGCACTGTTAATGATGTTCGGATTGACTGAACAGAAATGTACATAGGTGTAAATATTTGCACAGCACCTTGCAGAATTTTCCTGGCCTGATTTTCTGTTCGCCAGTTAAATGCAAATGCGTCCTGTTCTGTTTCAGGCCACTGTGGCTCTCTCCTCGCCAAGTGATGGTTGTTCCTGTGGGACCGACCTGTGAGGAGTATGCTCAGAAGGTAACCACTGACCACTTAAGTCCATATTCTCACTTCAGCTACAGCACAAACAGTATCCTTCAGGCGATTTGATTCAACACTAAGCTGTCTGTGTTTTTACCACTGATGCTCGCACAGGCTGGAATCCTGAGCTGCTTCAGTATTGTGATGTTGCTGATTTTAATTCTAGTTTAATTCTACTTTATGTTGTGTCAACACAGCAAAAAAAAACATGAACATGAGATGGTGGCTCAAAACCACAAAAAATGCTGCCACTGTTTTAGATCTTTCTGCAGCTTTAAAAATACATATAGCTCAGATTAGCTTTTATTTTCATGGCTCAGGCCATCGGTGAGTTATGGTAACACCGTAGTGAGATTTCAGGATGCGGCGACGTTGCTAAAAATGGATCCAACAGGGCAAAAGACGTGACAAGCCCACAGGTTGTGATCAAGCTTTGAGTTTACGCAGATCAGCTGTCATTTTAAAAGTAGGTTGGTAGGTAGGTAGGTTTTAAACTGCAATGGGTTTTTCAATTAGACAGTTTGGTTAATGATTTGAGACCATTTTCCTTCATCGTCTGACTAAACTGTTTGCTAGTTTAAATCCAAGATCATCCATTTGTTGCTCCGTTTTACCTATGTTTAACAAGTACAATGTACACATGATTGGACCAATAACCAGGGCTCCGAAAAATGAAGTTGTGATAAGCTTTAATTTCCTTTTTTCAAAATGTGTGAGACATGAGTTAGATCATTTTTGTGTGCTTAACACATTGTGACTTGCACAGAAAACCCTTTTGTTAAATAAAGAGCAGTCCTGATAACCATGTCACTGGAAAAGACAGCAGTTTCACAGCTGTGATAATAATGGTAGCGGAAATATAATCTTCATTACAGCCCAAGTGGTATCTCGTCCAGTATGTGCAAACCCAGATTCGAAAAATACAGAAATTGTTGACTTAGAGTCTATTAGTCTGTTGAAAAGATTAACAGAAGCTTGTTATCTTTTAAAAGACTCTGGCATGGCCTTTTAGCTCTTTGTTGTTTCTCTGGTTAATGTGGCAGGTGAGGCAGGAATTCCACAATGGCGGCTTCATGGCTGACGTGGACCTCGACCCCGGCTGCACCCTGAACAAGAAGATCCGAAATGCACAGCTGGCACAGTACAACTTCATCCTGGGTCAGTGGGAACGCACTCTTTCACTCCTCCTGTCTGTCATTCTCTCTGTTTTTTTATCTTTCTTATCTTCTCCTCGCTGTCCATCTAAGATATTGATTTCTTTTGTGCTTGCATGTCTCCCTGCTCGGAAAAGTGGTGGGAGAGAAGGAGAAATCGAGCAACACCGTGAACGTGCGCACCCGAGACAACAAAGTCCACGGCGAGCGCACCGTGGAGGAGTGCATCGAGCGTCTGAAACAGCTCAAGACCACCAGGAGTCGAAACGCAGAAGAGGACTTCTGAGCGCTCTCAAACCCGCTGCTGTCAGCTCGTCATTCTCTCAACAGTACCTCGAGTCTGGTAACTTTTCAAGGGCCATGTGGTTGAAAGCGGTTTTTGATGTGGGATAAAACTACTGGTGCCTCTGTCTCTGCTTTTTGTCCCCATTTTTTAGACACAACAATTGGGTCTTTTTTTTCTGGTGTCCTCCGTTGCCTCCTTATTATATCACTGTTTTCATTTGCTGTATTCATGAAGTATGCTTGTTCTCATTCTCTCTGATTATGTGGAAAAACCACTTGGACTCTCACGCAAGTAGGTCTTTGAACAGATTTTCATAACAGATCTGTACAATGGAGAAATTTTATCATATACCATATTCATTATGACCTGATTAAACATGGGGAAATGGTTTGTAACACACAACAGTTTGTATGTGTCATCTTACTGCAGGGAATTGTATATGAGTTACAATTTTGATAATTAAATGCGTAATTCTTGATCTCTGTTGTGTTTTCTGTTCCTTGGTGAAATTTCATCATTTTCTTTTTCTTTCATCAGAACTGTCATTATGCTGCTCCAAAGACGTTTGTCTGTCAGTCAGCTCTTGTCAGTATGTGGAGAAAGAATACAGTTAATAAGGATGGAAAGCATAATATACAAGCACAGAAATAAAGCATTCGTGCAGCTGAAAAAGTCAATACATACTGAAATCGAGACTGTAACGAGCAACAAGTACAGGAAGTCTTAAATTAAATGGCAAATGAGTCACAATTCTGTTCGATATCCTGCATATTTAGACCAAAATCTGAACTGATTAGATAGTTATAAGCTGGAAACATTTAATTTTCCACCAGAGAAGGGAGGAGGTTTAGATGGGAGTGTGAGAGGAGTGCCAGAGAGGTGTTCCGCTACAGTAAAAGTGGATCCTTATCACCTTCCCCCGCTAGTGCATCATCACTTAGGACGGAAATCAGTGATGTGCTGGAAGGTAAACACCTGCTGCCTCCCCTTATTACATGCTTACTGAACTCTGAGACCATTTGCTTTTGCTGTCTGCACCATTAAACCAAAGCAGGAGTGGATTTTTTTTTCTTTCTAACATTCTGTCTCCTCTGCTTTATATTGTAGCATATTTAAACAGGCAATCTGTTTTAGGAAGTGTGTTTATTTCTTGTCTTCATAGAGGAAAATGTCTCCAATTACACATAACTAGCTGAATGTGGCATGATGACACAAGTAAGTGCATATTGCTATCAGTGCCCCAGTTATGCACTTTCACTGCACTTCTTGATTTCCTCTCTGCTCTTATTACTTCTCCCCCAAATACTTCAATTTGCAAAAAAAGGTGTCAGTTTATGACGATACCTGCACTCAGCTCAGCTGGGTCTCAGGTTATTATTCAAACCACTAGTGGGCACTGTTTCTGTTTATCCAAGCTGCACAGCTGGAGCAGACAAACAGTGAGGGCAGTGTGTTTGAGCAGTTTTAACTAAAAATGTCTCGACACCAATCGACGCAGAATTTGTGGAGAAAAGGAACTAAAATGCTGTTACTGTGGCTTTCAGCGTTGCATGATTTTAGTCACTTTGAGTATTTTGTTCAGTGTTCATGAAGCACCCCGCTGTGTTGGAAACTCCTGCCTTGATACTGTCAACTGTGCCCTGTTTTATTTGGAAATGACCTATTTAAATCACACAGATGCCTCCCATTAATTTAAGTGGGAACATGAGCTCTAAGGTTAAAGTTGGGAGTGAGAGATGTTGTCACAGTTGCAGAGGACGCCACGAGTGCCCACCTCTGGACGCAGGCAAGCGAAAACATTGATTTTGGCCACTCTGCAAGTTACAAGTAATTAAAATAAGTGAGAAGCCATCAGTTATCTTGGCCAAGCTGAACTTTTCAGCACCAAATAAAATATGTTCACAGACTCGGTTTCTTGTGTAGGTCTATATTTTATGCTCACCAAGACATCGTTAAAGAGACTTATGTAAAGTTTTTTGCTATTCTATTGTTGTTTATTAGGATAGTGGATTTTTCAAAAAGTTTTTAAAGTGAAGTTTCGGATCTTAACTAAACTTTAAAAACAAAACAAAGTAACCCAAAGGGTCTTAGTTTTCTGTGTGTGGTCATTACTTAATCCTTATAATGATCATAAAAGTAACTTCTCTAAGAGTAAAAATGAAACTACCCGAACAAAGATGATGTAAGAAAACCCTCATATCCAATCTGACCACAAGGTGGAACAGCTGAACCAGGATCATGTGGGGGGAGGGAAAAAAAGGAGTGGGGCTAATGTCTGTGGAGTGTGGGAGAGAAAAACATTTTGATAAGGGGTTAATGAAAAACTCAATGGAGTAGGAGAGTGTCAACAGACAGAGCGAGGCAGCCAGAAAGCTCTGGGGATTCAACCGGGCTGTTGACTCTCAGACTCGCTGTGAATCCTCGCTCCTTCTTCCTCTTCTTCTCCTTCTTCCTCCCATTGGATCTCCTTCCTGTATGCTTCACTGACAACCTGGCCACGAAGGGTCACAACGCTTCAGTGAACTGAGCAAACTCTTCTCTCTTCTCGCTCCACACATGCATTTTAAGGTATATCGATTCACATGTTGCAAAAAAAAAAAAAAAGTCCCTCTGCTGCAGCTCTTTACACAGAAGACGCAGGGATAGGTCACGGTTTGAGAACATTACAAGTGAGCTCTCTTTTTTTCTGTGTGATGATACATTCAGGTCGGCCCATAGTTTGAGAGAATTTCTTGTTTTCACAACAGGCTTTTGATGCTTTGTATAATTTCTTTTCTTAACAACTTCATGGCTGCCTGGTCTCACTCAACTTTCTCAAGTGGATTATTTGTATATTTTTAAAATATTTTTTAAGCTGTCTCATGAAAAAAAAAAACTTTAAAAGAGGTTGTGGAGATGAACAATATCCTTGACAATTTCCATGTTAATTTTTTAATGATTTAGTAATATAGGAAATGTAAATATGAAGCTGGGGCCAATTAGCTTAGCTTAGCATAAAACATGGAAATAACTTGCCTGGTTCTGTCTAAAGGTAACAAAATCTGTTCATTTATATTCATATTTGCAGACCGATTCAGGTTTTGAAACCACAAACAGCAAACATTTTCTATTTTTATTTTAAAATAGCTTCTGTCCTTTATTTGAAACCCTTTTGACCAGCTGCTTTTTTCTTTCACTGCTGTGAAGTCACGCCCAGGGAGCCACTCACACACTTGACCTTTGTGTTGTGCATCATGCTTGCACTTCCCCATCAATAGTGGGGTATTTTATGTCTCATGTTGAGGTGTGACCTGTGAACAAAGTGGGCATTTTTCAGTCATGCTGAGATCAAAAAGTGGGTGATGATAGGGCACTAGTGGTTCAGCTGCATATAGCAATGCATTGAGAGAGGAGACAGTGTAACACAGTGTTGTTATTGGTGTCATTCACCCTTTTTTTGCCAATTGGGAGGAGAATTTTTTTTTGTTTTATATTTTGTTATAATGTCAACTTGATTGTTTTTGATTTTTTACAAAGTGATTTTAACTACTTTTTCCAAGCAGTCGTTAACCAAATAGATTTTTTTTCTACTAGTTTTTGTTGTAGTTCAATTTCTTCCAATGTGAAGTAATAGGTTGCTTTCAGGGTTGCTGGCTGCAAATGCCAAGAAATGGTTTGGCACATAATCCCATTAAAATTTTCTTTAAAAGACTTTTTTTAAACGAGAAACATAAAGTTAACATTAATATGCTGGAAATCATTGTGTTACCTTTGAACAGAGCTATACAAAGCTGTGCTAACCACCTTAGAATAAAAAGACTAATTGCTAACCAACGCATTATTATGATTATTATGCATGCTGAGATTTCTCATCCCATCTGCCTTTTTTCCCTCAGCAGTAACATGCTGTTGTCCATGTATTTGTGTTTATTCTCCGTTGTCACCATGACAACTGACAGCAGTCAGTGCTGTTGTATATTCAGTCTGTATGATGCATGTAAAAGGATTTTTCCCTCTACTTTTTTTTCCAACCCTGACAGCCAAAAGCGCAGAAAGCCTCCCCTGTGACACACTCGTGTTCCTACCTACTCTCCGCCCTTTCATCCTCGAGTCATGTTGCTTCTGGACCAAAGAAATGCATATTTGAATGCTTACCAACCATTTTCTCCGCCAGAGTATTTCACTGTCTCTGCAGCAACTCCACCACCCCTACCACACACACACACACACACACACACGCCCACACACACAGACACACACACAACCTCCTCTTGCACCATAACCCCTCTACAGAAATGCAACAGAACCCCAAATTATGGTCAGCCGCTTGTGAAGTTAGTTTTGCTTGGGAAAACCAAGCTGCCATCTTTAATATCATAATGTTACCAAATTATATGGTTCTAATTGAGAACTGTTTGATCACACTTTCTGGCATCTGGAAAGCTAGCGTGTGACCTTAACAGGCTTTTTTTTCTCATCTCAAAAGTATGACCTCTGCGTATGACCCAGCATAAATGAAGTAAACCACTTCACACCAAGCAGAGACCTTTGCCACCAGTCACACCCTAGCCAACACCAACAGTCAGCTGTGACTATCGGTGATGTCGGTCTGGAGCATCTGCACACAAGACAGCTGGCAGGCGAACTGAGCGGCAGTACAGTAGTTAGTGTGTGAGGATCAAAAACAATATACAAGAGGATAAACAACAGTTCTGGCGGCAGTTGACAGACTTTTAGACAGTTCGTGTGGCAGAAATCTGGTCTTCACGTTATGATAAATCATCTGAGATCAACCTTTTTAGTCTGACATGCCACATTATCGACACCACGCGTCATGTTCCAAATGTTTTTAGGGGTTTTTTCAAATAGATTTTTTTCAATGTATGTTACAATATTGTTTCCGTAAATTTGAATTGTTGTGTGAGTTTGATAAAGTTTGCATTCTTACTACGACTACTGCAGCTATATAAGTGGCAAAGAATTTATATTAAGTATTTTTAGTTAATCATTTCCTGTCTTTTATTTAACTTAATGGTATTCATATTGTATTCTGGTCAAATTCTGGTTTAAATTTTTTACACGAAAAAAAGGTCGAATTATATGTTTTTTAGCGTGTTAAATGTGATTAACATACAAACAAACAAAAAAAAGTTATTTGAGCACACATGCTACTATACCCCACACATTTACATCCTTCATATGGTTTTCGGGTCAGTTTGACCGGCATACTCAGAGACACACAATAATATGCCCACAAACACAAACACACACACACATACACACATGCACGCACACATACAGATAATGTTACACTATTATGATCTAAGCACAGGGAAGCTGTTTGCTCTCATTTTCCCAAAGTGTTTACCCTCTGTCAGGTCAGTCCATTCCTCCAACTTTATGTTCATGGCCAACATTGCCCTGGTATCTTACACACGAAGAAAAAGGGGAAAGTGCTCATGTATTTACAATCTGGATCCTCGTCCTTTTTTCTTGAGGAGCTCACAAGGCACTAGTGACACTGCACATCTCCATTGTCTGAAATTGAGTTAAAGACAATATATGTTTTATGAAGTAAAATTTTATTTCAGGATAGTTTTTAAAACTCCAAATGTGCCTTAGTTATATTTGACCCAAGAGAGAGTACAAGGGTTAAAGTAATTATTTCACCTCTGTTTTCTTACTGGACCATGAGTTTGTTAATTGTTTATGTATTACTTTTAGCAAATTATTTTCATTTTGATTTCTTTTGGCTAATTATTTCAGGGTTTTTTTTTTACTTCTGTGCACGCTTGCTAATTAGTTTTCATGCAGTCTCAATTGCAACACATGGATTTAAAGTGTTAGCATTGCAAAAGTTGACAATACTGTGCACTCAGACAATACATTTATTAAAGATCACACCCATTTGTTATGCTATGTGGGTTTTAATTTTTACCCTTAACACTATGGAAATATATATATATATTAAAATCTAATCACAGTTTCATTAATTTACTCCAGTCTTTCTTGAGGAGTGCCCTCCTGGGTACACGTCTGCGGATGACTGATCTAAACCACAACATCCCATGATTTTCCTTTCAGATATATCCAACAGGACGTTTCCACAAATTCACTGCGATGGGTATTACTTTAACAGGTGTTTAATAAAGTTAAACATTCCTGGGCCGCAAATGCAGTAAAAGCAATTAGCCCCTGACACTTTAAACCCCAGCGTCTTTTCCACAAATCAGCATTTTAATCTGAAATGCATCGCCCTCGGCTTTGCAGTAGCGGCCAAAGTGGGTTTTTTTGTTGCTAATATGCTCCTTATGGTAAAGAATTACATACTGTAAATCACAGTCCTGCGCGCGGTCCACCTTCCTTTCATGCCTGTGTTTGTTGAAATTGGCTTGCAGCACCGGTCCAGCGTGAATCTAGCAGCCTCATTACAGCCATGCAAAAGCCCATTACTCTGCTCTGCCCACGGGGAATAACACCTTCTTCTTCATTTACCAGCGAATAAGAGCTGTTACCCACAGTTTCCATTACTTTGTAGTGTGTACAACCTGATGCAAAATAACTCACCGCTCACTCAATCAACATATTTTCAGCAGATTTTCCTCTTTTACACATTCATGTCCTTGAGCACAATATCCCAGCAAGCAAGATACTTATTTTAGAGACTTTACTTCCATGAATGCAGCATTTTTTCCTGGTAACACTTTTAATAATTCTGTGCAGCCCCTGACTGATCCCCAAGCAGTTCAACTGTTAGTTGGCTGTTTCACCCATGAATTCCTCCTTTCTCACCTTGCTTTAACTCAAGCACAGTCTCTTCCTTATATGCAGCCAGCCAGATGTTTAGGCTGGAAGTTCTCCACAGAGGAGGCCTCAGTGGTATGCATGGTTGTTATTTATCTAAATTGTATTTTTCTCTTTAACAGCATTTTTTCCCTTCTTTCTGCTCTCAGGGGTGGTTTACTTTAGCCCTAAAGTAGGAGGTGCAGAGAGGAAAGGCTTTGCCAGCATACCCACAATTCACCAGTGGCTGACGGAGCTGATGAAGTTGAAGTTGACAGCTGCATAAATCACTGGCTCATGGTGCTAATAGGTGGCAGTATAAAATCAAGCGCAGACCACCCATGCTGCGGGGCAGGAATGGGAGCATCAAGTCATATCTACCGTGCAGCACTGTACAGCCATCCGAAACACTTAACCCCCCTCTGGCCGCCCGGCCTGTTCCAGTCCAAGGGGCTCTCTTAGCAACACAGGAAAGGACCGTCTGGCATCCACAGTGCAGTGATTCATATTTGGCACTTTCATAAAGGTTCCAAGCTGCTGGAGCTTTTTTGAGCCTATTGTCAAACGTTTCACTCCTCAATCGCCCTTTCGGAAAAACCTATAAACATTTCAAGGCCAATAACTGAACAGGAGCCTGTGCTTTTTTCCTCTTTCATATGAAGATCTCAGTACGTTGTCGAATACGCTTTTTTCCCCTCTTCACAGTGAGGAGAAAGGTCTGCACACTCACTATTACCCAGATTTTTTTTTCTTTGTGTATGTGTGTGTGTGTGTAGTATATTTCCACATATGAATGGAGAGGTGCTTGAGCTCATTCAGTAGAGCTGCGGAGAGAGGTGTGAAGGTGGCTGTTTGCAGGGCCTCTTCTTTTGTAAAAGGGAAGATATAACACAAGCACATCATGAGGGGGCGGGCCCATGTCGCACAAAGCAGAGCATATTGCTCAATAAAAAAGCCTGGATCCCCCGGGTTTAGCACAACAAAACTACCTCTGCAGAAGGGCCCCTGTGCCATCGGGTTTGACCGTGCATGTGGACACTCAATGTGGACCTCCCCTCATGTTTTCTCCATGTTTGTCTGAGCTTCTATTGTGCCCCAGGACTATCACATATGATGCGGGTGCTCCAAGTTTCCCATGAGCGCGATGGCGTCATGATAAACACAAATCCATTCAACTTGAATAACTATTTTATTTTCCTTATTTTCAATCAGGCTTATTAAGTACAGGAGCTAATAAAACTGATTCAATTAGGGCTAATTTAATTAGTTTTTTAAGGAATAGTAGTGGCTGTAAAATTTGACAGCATTTATATTGTTTTTACATTGTTTAACACCTCAGCACCTCAAATGGAAAGATTTTCCCCTGTTCTGTTTTATATCGATGGTTAGACATTATTGATCGGACAAGACATTTCAAGACATCACCTTGAGCTCTGGGAGACTGTAAGGTATTATTTTCCTATTTTCTGACCCTTTGTAG